>JBAWJQ010004255.1:600000-793690 GCA_037783105.1 Bactrocera zonata
ATCAGCAATATATCGGAACGTATTTGTTTTATAGGCGGTCAGCTGCAGACCAATAGATCCATAACCCACACCGCCCTCAGTTACACGGCAATCCAAATCATTGGAGGTCATCCAGACATCCACTTGCGCGAACGCGATCTCATAACCGGTGCCCGATTTGGGGCAACGCAGTTTCAAGTTCACATCGTGCGGTGTCTCCCAGCGCGTGTTGTCCTCAGCGAAGCACATAACGTTCTCTGCAAGAACGCAAATTCTAATTTAATAATACTTTTCATAATCCTTTAAATTTTCTTTTACTTACGGGTGCGCTTTTTGCCCACCGTGCAGAGGTAATGATACTCGTTGTTTTCGTCCAAAGTGCTGCTGATGTCCATGCGTTGTGCGATCATCTCGAATTGCGCTTCGCGTTGCTCGGTGGTGCCATCGGCCAGAGGCGTTGTCGTCGCTGTATTCGTTTGAGGATCCTTTGATGATTCATTGACTTCCGTTGTAATAGAAATGGGTTTGGTGGTTGTTGGCTTTGACGTATCCGCAGCGGTGGCCACACCAGCCAATAGAACGCACAACAAAAATTTTGTGTAGGCAAGCATTTTTTGCGTTAAAATTAAACTTCGGTTCACGTCAACGCGGCGACCAATGTCAACTGTTGTCTTTGTGGTCTCTTCTTTTACTTTTATATCAGAATTTCCTTGCCACTGCTGACACACATTCATATATACCTAAGGTGAGGTGCGCGCCATGGCTTTTAAGTGTGCCAACAGTTGGTCGAAAAGAGTTCTTTTCCTATATGTGGCAATAAGTGTGTGTGCCAGTATGGCGCTTGCATTCGCTCGCCCACTTACCTACTTGTTTATGCAACATTATACTTATGTATATTTCAAATTACGACACAGTATGTAACAGCAGTTAGCATTTCACTTATCGTGAAAGCACCGTTGTATTTTGGAATTCGCCCATATACTCATGAGTTGCGCTAGAAGTGGAAGCTACGCTGAGAATGGCGCTGTTGGGCCTAGATCACGCAGCGCAAGTGTCATTGCACCGGAAAATGTTTTATTACGATCGATTAGCCATATACGAGCAGTGTTTCTTTACTTCTTGCTACAATTATGGTCAAGTTTATTGTTATTTACTTAAACACTTTGGCATATGCTTTACCTGGTTATTTTAATGTGCGAGTAAATGGTACATATGTTTTTATAAATACATATATAAAAATAGTAAAAAAACAATTATTTCCTACAGTAAAAATAAATTAAGTCTCCCTGTTAGTTCTAAAATTACGTAATATTTTTTTTTGGAAATCTTAGCTAATAATAATAATAAATAGTGGTTAATATACCATTATCGTTTATCGCTTACTATTTTTAATTACTTGATTGTTCGATTAGCAATTCTTTATTCATTCATTGTCAAATGAGATGTATTACTTTGAGCAAATCATAGTAAGACTTTGTTCATAATTTTAAAATTTGTAAATTATTCTTCAAAATCTATGTCGTGCTGCTTAAATTAATAATTCCTCAGGCCACAATACACTTATGCAAACGCTTCCAATCTTCGAAACAGTGGTTAAAGTCAATTTTGAAAGTAGTATGCATTATCATGATGCAAAAACCAAGATATCTCGACCTATAATTCCGACCACTTTTTATAAATATCCTCGGGCAAATGACGCATAACGCTTAAATAATATTCCTTGTTGATAGTTTGGACGGTAGGAAGGAGTTCGGAGTTCACCACACCTCGTTAATCGAAGAAAACTGTCAACATAACTTTGATGTGGTTTTTCGGCCCACCTTTGCCACGATAGTTCGCCGTTAGATCTTCTGTTTCCGAGTCGCAAGCATAGATCTAAGACTCATCGCAAATAATAATACATTTCCTGATATGCTGGTAGTCGGAAAGCATTGTTTCACAGACGTTAAGGGGGTATTCTAGTATAGAAATTTAAAAAAATCGATTTTTTTTGATATTTTCAAAGTTTAACTATTCAAGAATATGTATACAAGAGGATTTTTCAAAATTCAAATTATTTTCGGAGATATAGGTATTTTTCTGACCCGGCATCCAAACTGGTTCGGCCGGAACGCGAAACTTTAAACGCGTTTTTCTCAAAACTGACTGAACGATACCCACGATTTCTCAGATTGTACTAGACCGATTTACTTGAAATTTTTATAGAGTTTTCTTTGTAGGCTTGTCTATGGTTGGAACTAGCCCCATCCCCAAATTTTTATTTTTATTAGTTTTAAAAAATTCGAAATAGTCAGAAAAAGTGATCCAAAAAACCTTTTTTTTTAGGCAGTCGCCTGTGAAAATTTTCTTCCCCACTTTTCCGTAGTTCCGGCCATTGCGACATTATTCTAGATTAATAATCTTGTTTTCTTTTTGGTTTCAGATAACTAACTAAAATTGATGGTAAAAATATTAATTGCCTTTTTTTACGACACTTTAAAAATTGTCTGAAATTCATGCTTCTAGACTAGAATACCCGCTTAACGCGACGCTCTTTTTCGAAAAAATTTAGTGATTTTGGAACCAATGTGCTTTCACTTCTCTTAGGCCCAAATGAGAGCAGTATAGATCGATGATAACCAAATTTTTATGGTTGCAATTGAATGAAGTTGATTTTGACAACATCTGGTTCCAAGTTAAGGTGAGGCTATGTGCGATACAACACGTGCAACAACCGAATTATTGCAAGAAAAGTTTGTAGATTTGATTATTTCAAGAAATTGTGACATTGAATGGCCTCCGGGAAGTTGACACCAGTAGACAGCTTCTTGCGGGGTTATTTGAAGTCTTTACCAATAAACCAGACTCCTGTCAAGCTTTAGAAGTTAATATTGAGCGTTTTCTCAATGACATATGTACGACTTGATTTAGTGAAAAAATTACCCGAAAATTGGGTTCATCGAATTCGTTTCTGCAAAAAAAGTCATGGAGGTCTCTTGTATAATATTATATTTAGAGAAATTGCATGGATTGTACTTCATATTAAATGGAAAAGCGTTTGAAATTCCTTCACAATTAGAGTTTGTTGTTTTTAGTTAAAGAAATCATATCACTATAATTGAAAGGCACTGTGTATATATTTTATAAAGTCTCCGACGTTTCCTCTCTTAAAATTATAAATACTTTTCCAATAGAAAAGTATATGTGACCTGGTCTACGGAAAGGGGGCTTAGGTGTCAAAAAATCAATTTTCACTTTTTAGTTGATTCGGATGGAAGATGAGATGCTTTTTATTTTTAACAGCCCAGAAAACTAGTTTTCACACGTTAGCTCCCTTTTCGTAGACCAGGTCACATATATACTTACTTGACATTAAATCATGTTTGGGAGCCAATGTTGCTTACTAAGTATACTGTTAAAAACAGCTTTCCGAGCTTTCGTAACTTAGCAGTCAGCAATACAAAACAGTTTAGGAACTAGTTGATGTGAGCAGAGAATGTTAATGAATAGAGAAGGCGCAAATGTACATACATAAAAATACTAACGGCCGTTTTCTCAATATACATACCTGTATGGTTAGCCGGTATCTGTCAGTTTCGATTACGGGGATGTTAGGATTTTCAGTTTGGCTGAAATTTAGAAAATTACCTTCATTTATTTAATTTGTATCTAAGATTTGTACGATTGAATCCGAAGCACCAATTCGCTTGAGAAAACAGAAAAGACAGTTCACTTATGGGGGAGAAGATAATCCAATTCACGACGATAAATATGACAAAAATTTTAATTAATTTCTATTTTGCTATCTTAATACTGCATTCTTTTCAATCGATTAATGATGTGATTGCAGTTTCTCTAATTGAAAATTTATTAAGACGTAGCTGTGTCAAGAAAGATTGACAGGTTGGCAAAATTATCAATTGAAAATAAAATGGCTCAAACTCATAACAACAGAACACTTATATCTGGTTGTGCAATGGAAATATTTATATAATTAATTTTTTTTTTGCATTACTTATTATAAGTTGTTGATGTGTTGTCAAACTTAACTTTTTTGTGACATTATATTTTCAACTCTATGTCATTGGGTTTAACTGGCGTAAACATTTTAACTACTACCAAGCAATTGTAATTGAGCATTACTGCGTTTATTTAGGAAAAATATTTTAATTAGTTATTTTTATACATACACAGAAAGGTGACATTTTTGTTAAGACTCTGAAGAAAAATCCCGAAGCTGGTCGAGCCAAGCTACAATATAATAATATTTAAAACCTATGAACAACCATAGATAGCGTAGTTTGCGTCAGTTCAAAGCTAAAATTATTTGAAATAATTTTTACTTTTTCAAACGAAAATAACTTATGAATTTACAATAAACCTAATTTATGTTAATTTAAATATCATTAAAACTTTGGCTTACTTTATGTTTGGGAGTTCACCTGAAGTTTGCAATACCAAACTAGAGTTGGCTTAATCTGAAGTTGAAATGCTTCAAATTAGTGGACCCCTGTATCTATAGTTGACTTTTGACCGAAAATGTCGGTCAATGTACGAGATATACAATTGAAATTCAGAGAGAATCCTTTCCTGGCAGTGGTAACTCTGTGTATCAAAATTGGATTAAAGACGTTTTTTACTCATAGCCGTGTATATTTGTGTCCAAAATAGATACAATTTGACGAAAACTTCGACCTAGCCCCCATATAAAAATTAAATAACATCCGGATGACTTTAAGGTAGTAGTCTGGTAACTTGGGTTCAAAAAATCGAAAAATATTTTTTTGCTTAATTTGAAAGTACAATGTCTTGAGAATATATTGTGAAAATTTCAGACAGAAATTCGAAATATTTCGGGAGTTATAACGAATTTCTTAGAGGGCCTCGGGTGCTCTCTCTCGGAGTTGTTGAACTTTAAACAAGTTTTTCTCAAAACATTGTTTTTCTGGTCGGCCCGGGTCCTAACTTCTTTTCTACCAAACCGATTGCTTTCAAATTTTAACTGGCTTTTCTACACTAACTAACGACACAACTAACGAGAATTTTTTTCCCCCTAACTTTTTATTTTACAACCCTTTCTTTGCTAACAAAAAATTAATTTTTTCAAACTCCGCCATTTTGTTATTTACCCTTGAAATTTAACTTCAGTAGTTCCGATCAGAATGACATGTCTATAGATTAAGAATAAACAAGAATATTTGATTTCAGATAACATCAATAGCCAAAATCACCCGGGCCACCCACGTACATTTTTTTTGAGGTTCCAACTTTTAGTGACAATAATAATAGTAATGAAGTATTAAATTTTTTCAAATACATATTTTTTATATTTTCAATATGTAAATAAAAACACGCTAAAAAATATAAAAACATCCTCCAAAGAAGTCATGAAAAAAGGCATAAGTTACCAGACTACTACCGTAATCCATGTAATTGATGATTGTATGACCTATACCTTAATGAATCTCACGGAACATTTTTCTAGTATGTATGTGGCATATTAATAGTATGTGGTGTTGGCAATTAAGATAAAATCGGACTACCTCCAACTCCCTTATACTACATATAATGATTTTCATTATTCTAGCAAGTTTAATGCCGAATATGACGGCCAGTGTATGATTTATATATAGTATACATATACTTTATAAAAATCTTGGTTTCCGATCTTCTGGTTGACGTTTTACACTATAGGCGGTTTTCCTGCAAGTTGCGAGAGTGTGCAATGTTCGGTTAGCCCTTCTTTACTTGTTAACATTTTCTGTTAACATTTCCTAATTCCGTAAATAAATATTCGCCGTTAACATTGACAAGCGAGCTCTGTTCAAAATTTCGTTTTTTTAGAGTAAACTTTTCACAACAAATACTTTTTTTATACATTACCATACTATGTATGTATGTACATTAGGGTGATTCAAAAAAAAATTTATTTTTGTTTTTCGATTGGTACTCGGAAAAATAGGTTCCTAGACGACTCTAAGAAAGCCTCTCCAAATATGAGTTTTTAATTTTAACGGGAAGGTCCTCCTACATACAGTTTTCTATTTTTTATTACTATCAGATAGAAAAATTTATATCTAGCTACCAACTACTTGAAAAAATATCTTGTCCCTTTGATTTTGTAGGAAATTGAATGCCCTAAAAAAAGGTCTCGTATGATTTTTTCGTAAACCCAAACGTTTAAAAGATATTAATAGTTAAAGTTTGATTATTTTTGGGAACATTTTTTATTTCTTATGGATTTTATAAGTAACTCAATGAAAAAAAAATTATTATGAATGATGAAACTCTTAGGTTTTTGGAGAGGCTTTCTAGTCTAGGAACCTAGACGGAAAAAATTTTTTTTTTTTGAATCACCCTAATGTACGTATGTTTGTTCATAGAAAGAAAACAAGTTTGAATAACTTACGCGAATTTGGTGCATCGACAACACTTTCAATTTGGATTTAAAAATTCTTAAAGTATATTTGTGTGTATGAATTCCTACATTGGTTGTAATTGATATATGTATGTACATATGTATGTACATGTGGGTACGCACGGCTGCCATATATCAATATTCAGAGCGCCGGAAGCGCAACACTCTAAGCGTCCACATAAATATCAATAGAAAAAGAATAAATTAAAACAAACACAATTTCAGTAATGCGACAAAAAGTTGCCAAAAATTTTATGTACATTTGTATGTATGTACCCATATGTATATCATACACATGTACATATATTAATTTACTTGTATGGAGTTTTATTTAATTTAAGAAGTTTTGATTCGATTTCATATTCAATACACGAAAACATATAGTAGGTATGATTAAGTTATGAGAGAAGCTTTCATTGCCTCTTTACCTTAAGGTGAAATCAAACGAAAAAAGCCATGTTTTTGTGATTTTTTTCCTGACGACACAGTTAAAATTTATGTATCCAACCAGTGGTACATTGAAGTATGACATTCGAAAAATATCTTATAAATTTTTTACAAAGGAATATGAAAAAATACGACAATGACAGCAATTACCCGGACGGGTCTCGAAAAAAAGTTGAATTGCGGTACCTCCCATAACTCGTTGCTGGATCATGGGAAATCAAAAAATGAAAGTTCATTCGTTAGACAATATTTTCCCCCAGGTAACGCTGTAAGAGTTTGTTTGAAATTCCAATTTTTGAACTTTTTCGAAGACTTTGAAGTGAAAACCCAATTTTTTGGGAAAAAATCGACTAATTTTTTTAATGCGAAATCAAAATTATGAACAAAAAAAAAAAACTCTCCAGTGCTACCTCGTAAAATATGTACAGAAATAGTGTTTAAATTTCAAAAGGATCGGTGCAGTAGTTTTGAAGTTATGAGGGGCACCGACTTTGAAAACGTGAGTTGTGGGAAAAAGGCTTTAAAGTTTTAAACACAAAAAAATCCAGTGTAAAATGGTTATAAGGCAGGGATAAAAATACTCATAGCTTCATCAATTTTGCTTTAATTTACTTGAAATTTTGACACAATATTCTCCAGATATTATGCATTCAACTTGAAAAAATATAATTTAATACCTTGTCCCCCCCTTTAAAACAAGTATCTATCAAGGTATTCAGTCTGGCATCAAATGATGATTTCAACAATCCTGATATCATTCTTTCATCAGTTTTAGCTTCTGGTTGTACTTTTCCCCTTCTGCTTATCACTATAATTTTCATAATTATCCGAAAATGTATACACATGTTTGCGAAGATACTCTAACTAGATACTCAAATTTGCTTATAGAGTTTTTCAGTATGGCAGCATTGTTTGCATAACTTCTTTACAATTTGGTGATTTGTGTTTACCTAGGAAATTTTAAGATTTTCCTATAGTGCGATCTAATCAATCTCTAATATTGGTTGCACTCAGATGAAAGTATTGACCACAATTGAACAGCAAATATCGAATTACGATATAAAAAATAACATAACACATAGTGAGTAACGTTATCAAAAGCTAACCACATTTCTAAATCAGTTTGGGTAAATTTATTACCGCTCTTTTGCCATTTGGGAATATAAGAGAATATACATAATTGACCTTTTCATAGAGTTCAATTGAATGTGTTGTAAAGAGTGTCAGCTAGTGACGGAGAGAGTAATTGTCTAGTAAAAGAGAGTGTAATTTATTGAATGGCAGTAATGTTTATCAACAATGTTTGCATGTGACTTTATGATCAAAATTTAAGAACGGAGGGAATACATATTTATAGTTAGTGATTTATTACACATAGCTATGTAGACAGAATGTAAGTAAGTCATATTAATATGCTTAATCATAGTTGGTAAGTTGTTTGGAGTTTCCGCAGTTGTTGTGTATCTCCTCTAACTCTTGAAGCGCTTTTTTTGTTCTGAGACAAATTTATTTGCTGTTTTATTTGGAATTTTGTTTTTCCGGTAAATGAATATATTTGGAAAAGTATTGATAGATTAGTAAATGGAAATAGAACAGCAATGATTGTCTGAAAAATTCTATTCCTGTTTATGAATATATGTACTATCTATGGAATGACTCAGGTTTTTTATCTACGACAATTTGAAACTCATAAAAGAGGTCCTTTGTGTAATATATATAAAAGATGGTCCATTTCTAGGTTCACTAATAAAAAAAAAAAAATATAATAACTTCAAATTTAACTGAGAATGCTTATTATCATTCGAAAGAACTTGGCATTTATTTTTTGAAGAATATCTCTTTTTTATCTCAGATGGTCTATCCGTTGAGTCCAATTTTCTATGACTCGTTCGCGAATTTCGGCCAAATAATAAGCGTGATGTTTTGCTACAAGGCCTGAATCGAAGCGGGATTGTCCGCATAGACTTTAGACTTGTACGTTTTCAATTTAAGATCTCGACGTAAAATGCGCCAACTAGTTCCATACGTCTCACATAGGAGCATTTGGTCTTAAAATAAAACAAGTAAGGAAGGACTAAGTTCGTGTGCAACCCAACATTTTATATTGAATATATTTGAGAAGGGGGTAGTGCCGTTCAGATTTTATATATTTTTGCTCATCCCACATACTACTTACATGTCACATACTCAAAAAAATGTTGTTCGGTTTCACTAAGGTACCTTACATACAGTCAGCAATCATATGGAGCAAGGTCAAGTGGATGTCCGAAAATCTTGGTAATAGTTATATGGGTGGAGGGGTCAAGTTTTCGCGCAATTGTGTCTATTTTAGGCGCAAAGATATACTGTTATGAATGAAATATGTTCTGCAATTTTCATTGAGACTTGACTCGAATAATGGCGGATATATCCAACGTAAAGTGACCCGAAGTTCTAAAATCTTTATATTAAGTATATGGGGGCTCAGGAAAATATTGACCCGATTCAACCCATTTTTGATACAATGAAATACTATTTTCAGAAAAGGATTCTGTGTGAACTTCAATTTCATATCTCACACATTGAACGATATTTTCGGTCAAAAGTCAACTATTCGTATCGGGTTCAAATATTCGGTACCAAGGGGCTTGAACAGTTTTGGTTAGATTTAGACAATTATTGGTCAAAAGGTAGCTTATTTTAAGGAAATTATTAACGCAAAATTTTATTCCGTTATATTAATTAATTTTTTATTTGTGTATTGGAAAGTGAAGGAATCAAATGGAATTTTAAATTGTGTTATATGGGAAGTAGGCGTGGTTGTAGTCCGATTTCGCTCATTTTCACATAGTGACATTGGAAAATGAAAACAATGTTACGTTCCAAATTTTGTCGAAATCGGCCAGCCGGGTCTCGAGGCATGGGATTTCACCAGAAAGTGGGCGGTGCCACGCTCATTGTCCAATTTTCACACCGGCTCCGATAGAGCCCCCTTATACCATCTATATACCACCTGTATAGAATAATTAAGCAGGATTTCAGTATTTAGTTTGTAATTTTCAATTTTGTTCGGTTTTTGAGGGTAAATGCTTCTATGTATGTGCGTCTGTACGAATTGCTAAGGTCGGCACCGGCTGGCTGGACGTGGTATATTCGGTCGAATATTATCCAATAATGAATGTTGGGTCTCAAGATGGTAATGGTGTTGTGAATAGTACGTTCAGTAGGCCAGTAGTTATGGTGGCTACAGGTTCGGCGAAGCGCGCGAAATACAATCTTTACAGAACGTGAATTTTCGTTATAAAATTGAATGATTTGTAAACGTTGTTCAGGCATAATTCTTTACATGATGAATTGCCGGACAATGCTGAACAAAAATAATATGGCAATTGAACACGACCCACTCGTGATCTGTCAAAAAAAGGCTATTGAAAAAGTACCTCTACTTGGATCACCTGTTATATAGTATATGTCAATTGGTAAAGCATTGTATGAAATCCACTAGGGAAAGATTTATTCTAGTACCTAAATCGAAATAGCGGACTTATGGCAAAAGTAAAAATGGCACAATAGTGTCAAAGATCCAATTCTATTTTCATATGTAAAAGTCAATTAAAAGAGCGCACTTATAACAGCAGGGGATGCTACTAATGTGCTGACATACAAAATAAATATTTATAACCGCAAATAACAGTAACGAATTCCTTAACGAACTTATCAAGATGAGATACAAAAATGCGTCGTTAGATAAGACTCTACCCTTGAATCAAAAACCTCTTTATTCTACCCTGTTCCCCTTAGAGGTATTGAATTCAACGAATAACTTTCTTCAAGTCTTCAAGTAGTCGATTAAATCTTAATGTTCAACGAGATACATTTCATTTAAAAACAGCATGTTATCTATGCATGGCCGTACCTAGGTTGCCTTCTATATTTCTGAATTGGAGAGCAAAAACAAATTTTAATCATCGAAAATCGCCTTATTGTTTTTCAACATATTCTCCATTAAGACCTATTCACTTCTGCATGCGGTCGGACCAATTTTCGTAGCACTTTTGCCAACTTGATTGAGGTACCTCAAAAACATGCCTTTTGAACGCTTCAACCGCATCTTCAAAGTCGATAAAATTTGGCCTTTTAGTTTACCTTTTACGTATGGTACAGGCATAAAAAAAGTCATTAGAAGCCAAGTCAGGACTGTGCGGAGAATGTGATCGATTTAATTTGTTTTTTGGTCGATATGATTATTTTAAGTAACTGTAAACAACACCTCGTCGTAACTCACAAAAACAGTGCTGTAAACGCAATTGACAGAAATATTTAACGGTACATTTTGGAATGTATACAGGAATATTTAAACATGATATTGTATATTCCACAATCAAAACCACTTAAGATATATGAATCAAACCTGATACCTCATAAAACACTATTTTTAATTTGATTCCTTCACTCTTCACAATACAAAATAAGCACCAATGATGTGTCGGAGTGAAACTTTGTACAAATTCTGCTTTTGAAGTGGGACACCTTATGACCAAAAATTATCCCAATCGGACCAAAACTGTTCAAGTACCCACGTACCGATTATATGTATGTACCTCGTATTTATTGCGGGCTTTTTTCAGAGAGAATTATTTTCTGATAACAATATGCTCGTGTGCTAAAACTGGGTTGAATCGGATCAATCATTTTCTTACATATAGTCCCCATATACCTAATACTCGTAGAAACAATTTCGAACTTCCGGGTGACTTTATATCGCAAATATCGGTCAAAATGTGAGTTTTCTTTATGGAATTGAAAAAACGTATTTTTCGATTAACAATGTGTCATTGTGCATAAAAAGGATAAAATCGTGTGAAAACTTGTGCTAGCCGCCATACCGGACTTTAAAACATCAGGTTGACTTTATACTGTATGCATGGTATGTGAGTTATCTAATAAGACTCAGAAAGCATCTACATATTTCTGTTAGCGGTATGTAGTATTGCCAAAAAATAGATGAAATCGGGTCAATACTAACCCTATATATTATATATGTACCTAATATACGTATATACATGTAGAATTTTCAAGATTTCAAAATGTGTGTTGAATTCTTTCGCAAGAATTTTAAAATAAAGTTCTGCTCACACCTTAAGGTATTTCTCCGGCTTTGATCTTTGGAAGTTGCAAGAGTATGAAATGTACTACTGTGCCCAAAAAATAAGGTGACATTGTTTTTATTTTGAAAATTCTTTATTTATTCTTCCAAATCAATTTCATCCCCTTCAAAGTAGTCCCCTCCCGATGCAATGCACTTCCAACAGATTTTCCAATCTTCGAAACACTGGTTGTAGTCACTTTCCGGGATGGCCTTCAGTTCCGTCTTTGCTGCGGCTTGAATCTCCTCTATCGTATAAAAACGGTGTCCCCGGAGAGATCTTTTGAGCTTGGTGAACAGCCAGAAGTCGCACCGCGCCAGATCTGGTAAATACAGTGGCTGCGGAACGATATGGGTTGAGTTTTTGGCGCAATGATCACGAATTACGAGGGCAGTATGGGATGGTGCATTATCGTGGTGTAAAAACCAAGAATTGTCTTTCCACAATTCCGGCCTTTTTAGGCGGATAGCGTTATGCAAATGACGCATTACGTTCAAATAATATTCCTTGTGGACTGTTTGACCGGTTGGAGGGAATTCATAATGCACAACACCACGATAATCGAAGAAAACAGTCAACATGACCTTGATTTTTGAGCGACTTTGGCGCAATTTTTTTGGTCTCGGCTCTCTTTTGGCACGATATTCGCTCGATTGATCGGTTGTTTCGGTGTCGTAAGCATAGATCCAAGTCTCATCGCCAGTTAGAATGCATTTCATGACACCCTGGTAGTTGGAAAGCATCGTTTCACACACTTCAACGCGACGCCTTTTTTTCCAAAAAAATTCAATGTTTTCGGTACCAGTCGAGATTTGACACGCTTGAGGCCCAAAACATCCTTCAAAATGGTATTGGCTGAGCCTTCCGATATGCCAACTTCATCAGCAAGGTCTCTACTTGTTAATCGACGGTTTTTCAACACCAAATCTTTGATTTGTTGAACGTGAGCTTCGTCGGTTGAGGTTGATGGTCGCCCTGGACGCTCTTCGTCTTCGACACGTTCACGGCCGGTTTGGAACTCACCATGCCACTTGTAAACATTTTTTTTAGACATAGCCTCATCACCAAAGGCTTTCTGCACCATCCTCAACGTATCCGCAGCAGAAAATTGATTCCGTAAACAAAATTTAATGCAAATTCTTTGTTTAATAAATTTCGACATCGCAAAAAACGAAAAACTCACTTTTAGCAGCTCACAAAACGACACGTATCTCAAACACTAATGAATATTTTGACATGAAATTTGACATGAATATGACTGACAGTACTACCAACCTAAAAAAAAAAATAATTCTCCAAATCCTTCGACGCGCGCAGTTTAAATTCAAATGTCACCTTCTTTTTTGGGCACGGGTTTGCACCCGTACTTAGTGCTTCCCTACTTATTTTATTAACGTTTATTGGCTTATCTCTTAGTAATTAAATTCTGTTCTCTTTCCACCCGAATCACAAAGAGCATGGAAGAGAAAGTGTATATTGAAGCTCAACAAATAAAATCGTCAGCGCAGTGATGGCACATGTTAGTTGCCGGCAAGGTTTTGCCCGGCGTGTAACATAATAACACAGTGATAAGCCGTCAAACATAAGAAACTTGAAGCCGAAGAGGCAAAAGAAAGTTCAAGTGCACGTAAAAGTAACACAAATAGAAAAACAATAAACTAAAAACAAATAAAATTAAAATTAGAATAATAAACAAGTCGGTGAACGCAAAGAGACTCGCTGTCGTCATCATATATGTTTGTATGTATGTGTGCTATGTAAATGTGCTAAGCAATTTTCAATTATAAAATGCGAATTATGGAGCGGAAAAGTGCGGTCAACTCTTGTGCTGGTCTAATAGTGCTATGCGCCAGCGTCTGGCTCTGCTATTTGTGCGGGAGTGCCGTGGCGGAGTCGGTGTATGTGCAGGATTTGAAGGGTCTGTCGTGGACGCTAACCAATGGCACTTACAGTAAGTCAGTGTTTCGGCATTATTGAATATAGTTGTGAAGGCGCGGCGCGGCTTATCACATAATTGCCAAGTAATAACCCGTTTATTGTCTCATTTCGGTGAGGCGTTTACTACTTTGTACCTTCCATAGATACTTATACGTATAGTGTTTATATAAAGATACGATATATTTGTAAACATTTTATGGTAATTACCGTTAGGCGTGTCTAACGTGGAAATTCTGAAATATCAGTGGCTTCTGTCGCGCCTGAAGGCATGGCAAATTAGCTGCAGGTGTCCCTAATGCAAGGGTCAGTTATAGGCAGGGTTAACATTCGACCCTTATGTGACCAGCAGCTAATTTGCACGGCCTTTAGGATCAGCAGAAGCCCAATTTTTTCATTAAAAACAATTTTGAACAGAAATTAGATTATCAGTTAAGGCTATCAGATGAACAGTCACTCTTCTGTATGTTCTTTAGTTTTTTCCAGCGACAAAGTTTTTTTAGTCTTAGCGTTTTTGAGTTCCTCTATTGGGACGATTTAACTTTGGTTTTGACATCACAACCACAATTTCTTTGCTTGGCAATATTCGTAAGACATATTTTCCTCAAAATGAAAAATTTGGAAAGCATGTCTCATACCTTAAACATCCGTTATAATTTAATGAAAACAATCTTCGATATTGGTTTCATCGCGGCCGTCTTGGGAGAACTTCTCCTATATCTTCCAATACTCAAACATAAAAAATCTCCACTGGGAACATTAAAAGTGTTTTTTGGCATTCCTTCTACATTTAATACGAAAATGGTCTGAAACGTTTCATGAACACCAGAAGAAACCATAGAAAATTTAAAAGCCTGAACGATTTTGTTTCTTACAAACGACAGATGCTACGTAGTTGAAATTTTGGACATACGGTAATGACGAAGAAATTAATTAATTAATTGTAGGCACATTTTTGAAAAGTTATCATTCTTTTTGAATACAGTTCGTGTGTGGTAGTCCCGTTAAATAAACGAACATCAAATTTCATCTCACAAATTATAATTTTTTCAAGTCTAACACATTGCCATTTTATGAACCAATTCTCCCTTTAATTGCTCCAATTACAAGCAAAAAGTTTCGTTGTTAGCAATTCATGCCCGACTCATTTAATACTCATAATTATGAAAATATGGAAAAACATAACGGTTTGACAATGAAATATCAACAATGAGTCATTCAAATTAAATGTAGAAAGCAAAACAATATTAAAAGAGTGCAAAAATCAATACAAAAAAAATCAGAAACTCCACCTGTAGTGAATAATACCCTATAAAAAGATCAGAAATTCCAATTATAGTGATTATAGGGTATTTTTTTGGCATGTGGTTTTCAATGCGATGACCAATAATTAAGCTTTATTAAACGAAATTGGTTTGACATTATGTTTTAAAAATAAATTTGAGCAATTGACAGCTGCGGCTGGCTCCAAGAAATTCCAGTCGAGAGTTCTCATTATCGACCACTTTTCGCAGCAATTGGTTCCGTATGTGAGCAATTACACGCCGAATATTCTCTTCCAAGGCGTCAATCGTCTCGTGCATATCTGAGTAGACAAGCGACTTCACATAACCCGAAGAACATAGTTCAGCGATATTAAAAAGCACCATTATGTCGGCATGTATCGCCGTCTTATTGATACCAAAGCTCATTTATATCAACATCCTCCTATTCAGGCACGACTTAGAGCAGTTTTCTCAATATCTGGTTAGCAACCATCTCTCAGTTAAGTTCTGTTTAATTTAACCGAGACTCCTACTTTCGGTAAAGAACCATTTTTTAACCAAAACTTAACTAACAGATGGCGGCTGAGCAGATATTAAGAAACCTTAGTCTTATAATAGTGAAAACATGAAAAGCCATCCTTCCAGAGTAAAACACTTTTTTTCCGGTTGGTCCGGAAAGTAATAGGACTGATTTTCTTCCGCCGCGGCTGTACTTCGGAGCGTACGCGCACCGACTGGATTCGGTAGAGGGCCTTGTGACTCGTGTGCGCAAAGTTTTGAATTCAGACCGTTGACTAAGTATTCGTTTAATTGCTTAGAGACTTTAGCAAAATCTGTGGTTCATGACATTGTGACGGAGCACTTGAACATGCTCAAGGTGTGCGCGAATTGGAAGTTGCACCACGACAACGCCCGGCTCACACCGTCTTTCTTGTGAACAGCTACGTAACCAAGGCCGGCATCCCAAAGCTTCCGCAGCCGCCCCACAGCCCAGATGTGCCTCCAGGACTTTTTTGCTTTTCCTTGCCCGTTGAAAGGTAAGCATTTTGAGACGACAGATGGCATGCACCTCGGCTCTGAAGGCTATTCCGGAGAATGCCTTCAGTGACGCCTTCAATGCTTAGCGTTGCATCGACGAAAAAGGATCCCATTTTTAAAGTTTTTGGAGAATTGTAACGATTGGTTCAATATTTTTTTTAAATTGACTCAGTCTTATTACATTTCGGACAAAGCCTGTTTGGTTTTATACTCAATACTGTTCCTTTCAAAAGGGATGCACTTTGCGTCACCATTTTTGTAGTACATGTAGTATGACTTGTCCTTCGATTCAAAATAGGCTACAGTTTCATGCGGAAGCAATTCAATGTTTAATTCATGGATTTTTGCCGACGTTTTCACTAACTTGTGACACGGGACATTGCTTTTCTGAAACAGCACTTTCTTTTTCTTCAAATGTGATCAATAAAACTTATTCCATACGCATGTCAAAATATAGACGCCATAACCTTATCAGCGGACTATTGCGTTTTTCAACGCCTTGAAGCGGGTTTATCGTGTGTAGTTCACCCGGATGACTGTCGATTAGATTTCGACGTGAAATGATGGCGTCATATTTCATCCAATGTCACATATTGATGCAAAAATTCGGGTTTCAAGTGTACTGAAGATTTCCAAACACTGCTCTGGATCATTAACTCGTCGTTGCTTTTGGTCGAAAGTAAGCTCGAGCGGCGCCTACTTTGCACAGAGCTTTCTCATGCCCAAATATTAGTGAAAGTTATGATGAACTCCTTTAGTTGACATCATCGGTCATCCAATATTATTTGGTACACTCATCGTTTTTGCTTTCAGTGTATTTTTTCTCTTCAAAAAGCAATATTTTATCAACACGGCAAATTCCTTTTCATCCTTTTTTTCGAAATAATGAAAGTCGCTTCACTCAAAATGATATAATTTGCAAACTAATGATCCGACAGCTGTCAGATATATAACGGGTGATTTTTTTGAGGTTAGGATTTTCATGCATTAGTATTTGACAGATCACGTGGGATTTCAGACATGGTGTCAAAGAGAAAGATGCTCAGTATGCTTTGACATTTCATCATGAATAGACTTACTAACGAGCAACGCTTGCAAATCATTGAATTTTATTACCAAAATCAGTGTTCGGTTCGAAATGTGTTTCGCGCTTTACGTCCGATTTATGGTCTACATAATCGACCAAGTGAGCAAACAATTAATGCGATTGTGACCAAGTTTCGCACTCAGTTTACTTTATTGGACATTAAACCAACCACACGAATGCGTACAGTGCGTACAGAAGAGAATATTGCGTCTGTTTCTGAGAGTGTGGCTGAAGACCGTGAAATGTCGATTCGTCGCCGTTCGCAGCAATTGGGTTTGTGTTATTCGACCACATGGAAGATTTTACGCAAAGATCTTGGTGTAAAACCGTATAAAATACAGCTCGTGCAAGAACTGAAGCCGAACGATCTGCCACAACGTCGAATTTTCAGTGAATGGGCCCTAGAAAAGTTGGCAGAAAATCCGCTTTTTTATCGACAAATTTTGTTCAGCGATGAGGCTCATTTCTGGTTGAATGGCTACGTAAATAAGCAAAATTGCCGCATTTGGGGTGAAGAGCAACCAGAAGCCGTTCAAGAACTGCCCATGCATCCCGAAAAATGCACTGTTTGGTGTGGTTTGTACGCTGGTGGAATCATTGGACCGTATTTTTCAAAGATGCTGTTGGACGCAACGTTACGGTGAATGGCGATCGCTATCGTTCGATGCTAACAAACTTTTTGTTGCCAAAAATGGAAGAACTGAACTTGGTTGACATGTGGTTTCAACAAGATGGCGCTACATGCCACACAGCTCGCGATTCTATTGCCATTTTGAGGGAAAACTTCGGACAACAATTCATCTCAAGAAATGGACCCGTAAGTTGGCCACCAAGATCATGCGATTTAACGCCTTTAGACTATTTTTTGTGGGGCTACGTCAAGTCTAAAGTCTACAGAAATAAGCCAGCAACTATTCCAGCTTTGGAAGACAACATTTCCGAAGAAATTCGGGCTATTCCGGCCGAAATGCTCGAAAAAGTTGCCCAAAATTGGACTTTCCGAATGGACCACCTAAGACGCAGCCGCGGTCAACATTTAAATGAAATTATCTTCAAAAAGTAAATGTCATGAACCAATCTAACGTTTCAAATAAAGAACCGATGAGATTTTGCAAATTTTATGCGTTTTTTTTTTTAAAAAAGTTATCAAGCTCTTAAAAAATCACCCTTTACATACACCTTTGAAGGTTCTTCTTCTTCTTTACTGGCGTAGACACCGCTTCGCGATTATAGCCGAAGCCAGCCCTTCTCCACCTGGTATTTCCATCAGAGTGGAGGTCTCCCTCGTCCTTTGCTCCCCCCGGTGGGTATTCCGTCGAATACTTTCAAAGCTGGAGTGTTTTCGTCCATTTGGACGACTTGACCTCGCCTGCGCAGCCGCTGTCTTTTAATTGAACTAAAATTATATCATCTCAAATTCTTTATAAATAATCCAAGCTTAATGTTAAATTATTAATCTTTTATTGTAATTTTCTGATCTATAAATTTCATCTACAGCTAAGACGAAGGTAAATTTACCGTCGGGTGTCTACAGCGCTGTCGCGGGTGAAGATGTGCTCAAGTCTTACAATGACGTTGATATGCGCTACATTTCTTATGGCAACTGGACCTATTCTCTGAATTTCGCTGGTACGTACCTCGAGTATAAATTATCTATTATTTTTTTATAATTGTAAAAACGTCTATAATCTTTCACGTTTAGAGGAAATCAAAGACTCTCGTCTCATAAATCTCACCTTCCACGGCATTGACACGATTTCGGAAATTTATCTCAATGGCCACTTATTGGGCTACACCGACAACATGTTCGTGCGCTACACATACGAAGTGGGCCACATATTGCAGGATGTGAATGAATTGGTGGTGCGTCTGATCTCGCCGGTGCCGCCCGCTTGCCCACCCGTCACCTATAAAGGCGAATGCCATATGAATATGCTGCGCAAAATGCAGTCCAGCTTCGCATGGGATTGGGGGCTGGCAGCGCCCTCAATGGGTATCTGGTAAATGGTGTCAATTATGTCTTATTCATTTGCTTGCAATTAAAATTCGTAATTCTATTTGTGTGTCTTTGAAGGAAAACAGCAACGCTGGAGTTCTATGAGGTGGCTCTGATACGCGATGTGGATGTAGCAATTAGTCGCAATGAAACGCACTGGAATATGCATATACGTGTCTTTATCGACAGCGGCGGCAAGCGGGATTTTTATGCTGAGCTCAAATTTTATGCCATGTATGTTTAAAGTCTTTTCGTTGTTGTTGTTTGCGGTATTCTTATTAATTTTGTTCTTTAGTGAGCTTATGGAGGAACCCATTACAATCAGCACTTATTCGAAGAAAATGTTATCATGGAGGAATCCCGTTATCACTTTCGATCAAGCGCTACCTATTGTAAGTGAGAATAATTGAAAGGTCGAGAGATTTCTACTTTGTTGGAACCCTTAGTTTGAAGCCAGATGCTTTTAAGCAATGAATACCTTACTCTTCAATTGGCTCATGAATATCTTGTCATTAGGTCTGGTTGGTTCTAAGCACTACTTTATGACCGTCTAATATCATCTTTGACCTGACAAAAAATAACCCTTTTTACACAAGGGTACAATGTGGTAATTAGCTGGGTGAAAAGAACTAAAGAACTTCCCTCATTTGGGAGCTATCGATGTCACCCTGTCGATAAAGTGAAATACTTGGGCCTCATTCTTTTTAGAAATTTAGTATGGAAGCCCAATATTGAGGAGAGGGTAGGGAAGGCATTGAACATCTTATATTGTAATAAAGTAGCTTTTGGAAAACGGTGAAGTGTCACCAAAAGCTGTGCTTTGGCTTTACGAAACTGTAGTTAAGCCAATTCCGTTCAATGCTGTATTTGTCTAGGGGAGGGTGCCAGGTAAAGCCACATTCGTTAAACAGTTAGAACGAGTTCAACAAGCGTCTCTCATTAGCTATACTTTTGCGCTACGTTCTTACAATACCAACAATAGCCCTTAATGCCATTCTACATATAGTACCTGTGGATAAAGCCAGATGCATTACTGCGAAGGTTGCTATCAGGCTCCTGTTATACAGGCTTTGAGCTCGCCGACAGTGGAATTTTCGGTCACTGTAAAGCCGATGGGATCGCTAGAAAGGGCACCTTAACCACATTCCATATGGATGGGAATGACCTGAGGCTATTTCACGCGAGCTCAGCAAGTAAGAGTTCTGGGCATTGTGGACAAAATTATAATGGTCCACGTTTTTGATCTTTTTAAAGAACGATTCCAGTAGAATGCTGTGAACGAGGTTAGAAAGGCCGCAATTAAAGTTTAGAAAGAAGTAACAAAAAAAAAATAATTATTATACTTTTTTATTGTTGATTCGTGCAAAACGCGCATGATTTTGTGAATTTTTGAGACGAGACAGTTAAAACCAGTCAAACAGTTATTAAAACCTAAATACATTAAACTAGATTAGATATATTCCATAAAGTACCTACTATCTTTAATTTTTATGTATAGGAAAATGTGACTCTGTGGTGGCCCAATGGTTATGGTGAGCAAAAATTATATCCACTACATTTTTCGATGAAAGCCTGGCTTAGTGCAGAAGGTCCCGATACACGTGCTCGTACTACATCGACGAAGAACATAAAAGTAGGTTTTCGAACGATCGAGTTGGTTGAAGATGCGGCCAAGGAAGGTAAAGGGTTAATTAATGAAATGCGTACCAAGTAATTATAAATAATTTGAATGAAAAACAGGCGTCGGCAACTATTTCTTATTCAAAGTGAATGACGTGGAGATCTTCATGAAAGGCACCAATTACATACCCATGCATATACTGCCCGAGCTGAGCTACGACGAAGTCCAAAGTGGGTCATCGACTAATACAAATGTTTTTATTGTTATTACGTTTTCTTTATATTTCCCATTTATCCACATTTTACAGTACGATATCTGCTGACGGCTGTCAGAGATGCGAATATGAATATGATACGCATTTGGGGTGGTGGCGTCTATGAGAGCAACGAGTTCTACGATAAAGCCGACAAATTCGGCATATTGGTGTGGCAGGATATGATGTTCGCGTGTTCTATGTACCCCGTTACAGATGAATTTCTTGCGTCAGTGCGCACAGAAGTCATACAAAATGCCAAGCGCATCGCTTATCATCCGAGTATTGCAATAATTGCGACGAATAATGAAAATGAAGCGGCGCTCGTGGATAACTGGTATGGCACGGCCAGCGATCGTGAGCGTTTCGAGTCCGAATACCGTGAGTTGTACATTGGCACCGTCTTTCACGAGTTGAAGATCATACAGGATAACTCACGTCCGAAGCCACTGATCTCCTCGCCATCGAATGCCAAGGCAAGTGAACAGGATAATTATATTTCAAGCAACCCCGGTGACCCGAACTACGGCGATAGTAAGTCGTAGAACGTTGAAGTGCCAATTAATATAGTATATAAAATAATTATGCTTATTCTACAGTACACTTTTACACGAACTATGAGGATGCTTGGAATCCAAATGTCTTTCGACGTCCGCGCTTCGCTTCCGAGTATGGCTTTCAGAGTTTGCCAAAGCTTACCTCTTGGCAGTTGACTAAGTACCCCAATGATAATCTGCTCAATTTAATACATCATCGTCAACATCATCCCGCCAATATGACTTTGATTACTACTTTGATAAGACGCCACTTGCCGCTGCCGCTGCCCGAGGATGATACTTACATTGAGGCCCTGATCTATTTCAGTCAAATCGCGCAGGCGATGGTGACGAAAATAGAAACAGAAGTCTATCGCAGTTTGAGAGACACTGAACATCACACAATGGGCGCACTCTACTGGCAGTTGAATGACGTTTGGGTGGCGCCTTCTTGGTCCAGCATTGATTTCTACGGAAATTTCAAGGTTTCTGTTCATTTCTCGTCTTATTTTAACAATTTAACTTAATATTTCGTTTTTTGTTTTTGGTTTCTTGTAGATACTCCACTATTGGGCGAAACGCTTCTTGTCACCAATTCACATTGTGTCACTCTACGACTCCGATCAGGAAGTGGTAAATGTGTCCTTAATATGTGATAAGCTGGAAGTAAACTACAAAGAACTCCAAGTAACTATGAATATCTACAAATGGTCGGATTTGTTTCCGAAAAAGCAAACTGTTTGGCCGGTCGCTTTGGTAACCCTCTTTTCTTTAACAAAAATACTGAAATTTACTTAGTTAAGAATTAATTATACAGAAACCCAATGGTGTGCAGTACGACAAGATAATTCCGATTGATACCATTTTCCAAGAGGGTTTCACTCAGACCAACTCTTTCGTTGAATTCGTTTTGAGCGCCGAATCAACGGTATTAGCGCGCAATTACTATTTTCCCAGCGCGATTAAGGACGCTAAAGGCGTAGCTGACCCTAAAGTGACAGTAGGTCACAAATTTTCCTTATTTTAACAAGTTTCGTAGTTCGTTTACTAAATCTTCTATTTTCAGTTGAAAGTTTTCTTCACCTACTGCTACCGCGTGAACAATGAATTCGCCAATGTTATCAGTCTAAATGTTACCGTTGCAAAGCCTGCCATATTTCTTTACCTCGAACTACTTAATACCGATATCAAGAGATATAAATTATCAAATAACGGCTTTATGATGTTGGAGCCGACGAAGATGGTGCACTTGGAGTTCTATAGCGATGAATGTATGGATGTTAAGGAGCACGATATTAAGGTTACAACCGTGAACCAATACATGCTATGATGTGCGCCTGTGTGTGCACCGATATTTTATGATTTTGCAATTTTTATTACTTAAATATTTGTTTAATGCCAAAGAATATACTTATATTGAAGTTAGAATAACTGAACTTTTGTGAATTTCTGAATCCGTGGCATTGTGGTGTCCATTGACCACGCTTAGACCAGTTTTGGTTCTTAGTGTTGCCAGATGTAGTGTCGCTACGTATGAGATGTGTTCAAAAAGTATCGCGAATTTTGTGTTTTTTCAAAAATTATTTATTTATACATGAATATCTATTTTATCCCCTTCAAAGTAATCCCCATGAGATATTATACACTTGTGCCAACGGTTTTTCCAATCGTCGAAGCACTTCAAAAAATCATTTTTTTTATCTTCTTCAGCTCCTCCTTCGATGCCGTCTTTATCTCGTCAAGAGAAGCGTAACGTCGTCCTTTCATGAGCCTCTTCAGTTTAGGGAAGAAGAAAAAGTCACAGGGGGCCAGATCTGGGGAATACGGTGACTGCGGCATCATTAGTGTGTTGTTTTTGGCCAAAAAGTCGCGTACAAGCAACGATGTATGTGAGCAGGGGCGTTATTGGCGCAAAAGCCAATTTTTGTTCTTCCACAAATCTGGGCGTTTCTGGCGGATTGCTTCGCATAACTTGCAGGTAATATTCCTTATTGACCGTTCTTAACTGTGGCAAGAATTCATGATGCGCCACGCCCCTGCAATCGAAGAAAACTGTCAGTTACGATTCGCGATACTTTTTGAACATACCTCGTAGTTCATTAGAAGTAGTCATCATTCAGGATGCCAGTGCTTGACACTAATTTCAATGGGTTCTGCGATACCTCTTCTAGTGGCACATAACGTGAGGATCTCTAATGTTTTAAGCGTTGCTTTCCTAGTGAGGTACACTGTTCGTATAATAAAACACTACATCGAAATGTAAATTCTGAATTTTACGTATCGGCTCTCTGTCTATCTTCGAATTTAACTATATACGTTCCATATATCACCTAGAAAAAAGGGTATATTCCAGAAAAACAGAATGTGTACTAGTTAAGTCGTACTATTTTTTTTAACGGATAAGTATTTTAGATAAAGAAGGAGTATCGGTGGAAGTTCTGCTCACAAGTTCAAATTCATTATCATCGGAGTTGACAACAGCGCGCCAGTTGTTCTTCCTTCTGTTGTTTGACACCAATTGGGAATTCAAAATGTAGCCAGGTCGAATACTGTCAAAGCTGGAGTATTTTCACCCATTCGGACGCCATGACCTAGCCAGCTCATCGTCGATCGACTGCGGTCTTCTGCTTTGCCAATGCGTAAAGGACCATAAACCTTCCGCAGAAGTCATCAGCTGTTGTCATCGTCTATGCCTCTGCGCCACATA
Organism: Bactrocera zonata; assembly: GCA_037783105.1. NCBI lineage: Eukaryota > Metazoa > Arthropoda > Insecta > Diptera > Tephritidae > Bactrocera > Bactrocera zonata. The sequence continues at coordinate 624,388 of JBAWJQ010004255.1, forward strand.
GCAGAACGAAAACAATGAGTGACTTATACAGTTTGGTCTTTGTTCTTCGAGGGATTACTTTATATCTCATTTACCTACTCAGTTCGAAGTAACAAGAGTTATTCTGCATTGGGTGTGGTTGGATTGCTGGAAATAAGTAGTTCTTCTCTAGTTGACTTATATATCAAAAGCTAAAATAGAAAAATAAACATAGTTTCTACTTACCTATTGAAGGATCTGAGATAAATTACGCAATTTTTCAGCACAGCTAGGGTCCGATAAACTCCAGTTTTTCTTTTACAATTCCTTTTCGAGTTCAATATACATTCATCTACCTGCTGGAAGTGCTGTTAGGTTAGGTTAGATTCTTGGTAACGGACGTGGACTACTAGGTGTAGTTCTTTGTGAAGCCATACAAATAGAACTCCTGTATCTGACCTTATAAATCGGTAAAGTGTCTCATGTTGAATACAATGTGAAAAAGTGAGCTCCGTAGTCTTTAAGCCTTAATCTCGCGAACGTGACAATCAAGAAGGAAGTCTTGAAATGCATCCACTTCTTCTCAACTTTAAGGCATGGAAGCCGATGGTGCACTGATCTAGTAGAACCCACACAACTAGCGAAATACAAGACTTACAAATGAAAAGAGCTCATTAAATCTGTTACCATCGTTCTTGGGCTAAAAGGATTTTGCGACAGCGCATGTACCGATTGTGGCCGAGCGCTGACCAAGCTTCCAAGAAGGCAAGCTATCTAGTAAAGGCAGCTTAAGTATGATTATTCTGAGAAATTCTCTTCAATAGGAACTAAGTCTAAACATCGGTTGATGAATTGGATAATTCAAATCCTTTTTAAATACTCGGCAAACTCAAAAATAAACTGAATTTGATTTAAACTTGATTTATTTAGCTCAGCAATGTGTAATAACAACTTGACTCAAATGATAATTTAAATGCTTAAAATAGATTTATTTTCTGAAGTAAGGAAAATAGAAGGAAACAATCAACAAGAAACAGAAAACAAGATAAACAAATCGTTTTTTATTCATAACTTAATTACTAATACATACAAATATTATTTAATAAAATAATATTTTTCGAGACTGTCGATAATTAACTTCGGGAGTTGCTTAGAAATATGTGGATTTTATAAATAGTTCGATAATAAAAGTGGTGCTACTTATTTTACATAAAAAGAAAGGTTAACTTATGGCTAAAAAATGTAAAGTTTTCAGTTTTCATTTGTCTGTAGCTTTCTTAAATTAAATATTAAAAATAAACATAAATAAATTACAAAAAATGTGTAGCAAGAATGTTTTCAAAGGCTTCGCTCGTGTGGTTTTACTAAACTCTTTCAAGTATAAAAACCAGGCGCTTGGTTGAGTCAATTAGCTGTTACTTTCTACAAGTATTAATGTAGACCATATGATAATTGACTCAATTAAGCCGCTGGTTGAAACGTTTACTACTCTCTCTCTCTCTCTCTATCTCCGTTTTTTCCGCTCAGCTATGCCAAAGGTAAAGTGTGTTCGTGAAGTAATGAAGTTATTGAAAAAATTAGAAATCTTTCTCATTTTTGGCAGTTAAATTACTATAGTTATGCAGTGGTCACGTGGGTTGATTCACTCATCTATCGAAATGCTGAATTTGCACTTTGGGCGGCGTATAACCATCCGGGTAAGGTACGAGCTTGTTGTTCAGCACACGTGCATTACGCCAGGTCCTGACTTTGTCCTCGGGCGCGTCGGGCACGCGTACACCTTCAATCACCGTTACCGCTGGACCGTCAACGATCGACGAAGTAGGCGCCGAGGCCGCCGCATACTGTTGCGTTGGTGTGTCTCTCAATTTGGGCACTTTAGGATGCTTTGTGGAGGGTGTTTTTTTATATGTGTTGCTATTGTATTGATTACTGTAACTGTTGTTGTCGAAATTTGTGTTAGGCCTAGCGTTAGCATTACTATTGGCTGGCATGACGGCTGTGGATGAGGTCAACACTACCGCTGCGGGTATGTAGGTGGTCTTCTTCTTGTTCGCCGCAACATAGTCATCTTTGGTGATGATATTTTTGGGGCGTGTGGCGCGTCTTGCGCTACCCTGATTACTGGCGGCATTTGTATAGTACTCGGCAACCGAGCGTAGTGCCGCATTGAAGATGGGACGCAAGCTGTAGCCATTACCGAGCTGATATGTGCCAGCATTGTTGTTGTATAGGTCGGGCGCTTGACGCATGTTGCGTGTATGTGGCGCGCTCACGTATTCTAGCGGTTGCCAGGAGCGATCGATGGGTTGACTGTGTGCGGCGGCTCCGGAGGGAAATGAGAAGCTCTTGTTATTGGTATTTGTACTCTGCACAATGGGTGTATAGTTGACGGGGCCGCCAAACTTTTGTGCGTTAGGCGACACAAATCTGAGCTCGTCCTCGGCGCGTTTTTGAGCACCACGCTGCTGTCGCTGCCATTGCGGCTCATTAGAGTCACGAAATTGTAGACCACGTGCATATTGCGTCCTGCCGCTGGCGGCTGGCATACTGTCCATCTGACGCAAGGCATTTTGTATCTTTAGCACTTGGCGCGCTTCAGCTTCGGCTTTGCGCTCTTGATAATCCCGGCTCTGACGCGCCAGTTCGACTTGTTTCAGCAACGCTGGCGTATGTTGGAAACTGAAAACGGAGGGTTTGGCATTCTGCGGGCGTGGTGTTGGCTTGCGCACATCGGCGCTGCGCACAAAGAAGCTACCTGCGGCATCATCTAGACGTCCGCGTCTCGAATCTTTGCCCACTAAAATTTCCACGTTATCGCCAGTGTTAGATTTCACATTGACGACGCGCACCTTTTCCGGATCCAGATTACGTCCGAAGCGTAGTTCCGTGCGTATGACAGCGGGCTTGTAGATGGTGGGTTTGCCGGTTATCTCCACATTTTGGTTTTGCGAAGGCGCTTGCGTCTGCCCGTTGGCGGTGGTTAATGAGAGTAGTAGAAGAAGTACAAATGTGGCTAATGAAGTGGTTGTCTTTGCTGTTGTTGTTGCTTTCATTGCGTGTGCTGGTGTTGGCGACAACATTGCGATGTGTTGATAGCTGCGCATGCGCTGGAAAATTGCGTGAGAGGAAATGTAATGTTAATAGACTATTTGTATTTAATTTTATTTGTTGTTTTTCCTGTGTTTTCTTTTGATCTAAGAAAATTAGACAGCAATTCGCTGCCATGAGTTGAGTTGAGTTAATCGTCGGCAGTTCCGCTCGTGGCCGGTAATTGCAACAAATTATAATGCAACAATAACTAATTGCGGTGTGCTGGTAATTTCAAAAGTGTTGGATATGGAAAATTTTAAAATATAATATTGTGTAAGAGTAATTTCGGAATTTTCGCTATCGTTTGGAGGAAATGATTGCGACACTATTTAGTTATAATCTTAGGAAGTTGTGAAAATGTTTAAAATAATTTCATGACTTTTTTTTCTCAGCTCAATGTTACGTGTTTTTTTTTTTTTAATATATAATGTTTTTTGTGCAAAATTAACAAAATACTTTGTAGATAAAAGAAATCACCGAAACAGAACGGAACTGAAGCCGCTCGACCTTCCCAAGCAACATCTTTTCGCTCAATGGGTTCTTGAAAAGTTCCAAGAACATCCATTGTTTCGGAGCCAAATTTTGTTATTTAAGCAAAATTGCCGCATTTGGGACGAAAACCAACCTGAATTGAAGTTCGCTTCAACCAATGGATTTATTGAGAGTACACTTCGGTAGGCAGATAATTTCACGTTTTGGAACGGTCGATTGCCTACCAAGATTGGGCGATATTATAACGAAAATTGGGCTCTACGGATGAAACATCTGAAACGTAGGCACGGCCAACATTTGATAGAGATTATCTTCAAAAAATAAATGCCAAAGAATGTTCTTTCGAATGATAATCAACCCTCTCTATTAAATATGAAGTAAGGAACCTCGAAATGGATCATGTGAACGATGGAGCCGAGCTTAAATCGGTTTGAAGACAATAACTTACAAAAGAAATCTCAACACGAGTCTTACTACCAAATTAATAATATAAATCTCGAGAAGAATGTGCTAAAGAAGCGTTATTTCGTTCATGACCTTACAAACTAATGTATTTTTCCGTCAAACGCGTTCCAAAAGAAAAAGAAAAAACTCGACGAAATTGTCGTGATATCTTTTTCGACCATTGATGAAGAAATCTTGTCCATAAAAAGTAAGGCGAGGAAACTGTCATAATCTTTATAAATAGAATTATAAAAATTGTCAAGGTTGAGCTAGCTAGAAACTGTCAACTTGGTACAGGCAAAGTCCAAAGTCCAAAACAACATAAAGGATTGTTAAAAAATAAAAGTTCCTTCTCCAGAAGTCGAACTGTTGGACAGTCCATTTTACCGTTATATATTTGAACAGCTGGTATAAAAAGTCTTGTTTGTAAAAAGTAAGTCTTGTTTGTAGAAAATTGTTTTACTACCAAAAGCGTAAAAATGCAGTTCAAGCAAAAAGTTTTGTGATTGGGGGTACTCACAACGGGTCATAAAGCATCGAAAAATCATAAGATTAAAAATAAATTACACTAATTTAAAGAAATTGTTGTTGGCTTACATACAAAAATGTGTTTACACAATTACAATTCTCAATGCTATATTTTCTGATCGGATCGAAACTTTATGAGACTATATGAAACCCCTAGATGTGCACGGAGAAGATGTGTTTCGGCAAATTTGATGTTTGAAACCGATGTGCATAAAACAAAGTTGTTGATCAACGCAAATCGTTGAATAACAACTCAAGAGATTCCTGAAGGATTAAATTTGTATAACGCGGCCATTCAGAAGCGCATGAAATGTCTGGGGTTAACTTCGAAGCTTGACACATAGATTTCCTACAGAACGAAACTTGCTTCGTCGCATTAACGACGGTAATTTGTTTTTCAAAGGTCAAAGAAGTGATCCATCCAGGGTTGCTGGTGACGAAAGGTGGGTTGTTCATAAGAATGTTAAGCGCATTGAGGCCTAAAAGGGACGACCCAGCTCAAATCACTTCGAAGGACTAAAATGGTTGACCCAGCTCAAACCACTTCCTTCCTTCGAAGGCCGACAGTCACCAAAAAAAGGGGTTTCTTTTCTGTTTGATTGGATTTCAAAGGGATCGTTTATTTTGAGATTTTGCCTGAGAATACCAAGATAATTCTGAAGTATATTATTATCAGGTTGACAAATTGAGCTTATGCTATTGAGGATATGCTACCACACCCACCATATTCTCCAGACTTGGCACCTTTTGGGCTATTACTTGTTTCAGTCTCTGCAAAATTTTTTGGATTGGACAACCTTCATTTCAAATCAGGACGTCAAAAGCCATTTCGACCAGTTTTTTGGCTACGAGAATAAAAAATATTATGAGCGAATGATGGCAAAAAGTATTGGATCATAAGAAATTTGGAAAGTTTATAATTTCATAAAATTTTTACACATTAAAAAATTATATTTAAATTACACTAAAAAAAATTAAATTGCTTAGTCGAACCAATGGAGTAAGTAATCAGGGTGCAATTTCGGCCAACTTATATTGTCAACTACTATAGCAGTCCGTTCTGAGGAATCTGTTCGGCGATTATACCGTTGTCTTGGACGATAAACCACGCCAAATTGCGTGAACATATGTCGTCAAAAGATTAAATTTTTCATACAAGAACGTGAGTTTGATAAAATGTATGACGATATATATTGTTGGAGTCTGAATATTTTGTTCGAATAATCTAGCGCTGCCCTGGACAATAACCCATATTACATTTTGAAAATATCTCTTCAAATGATAAAGTTGTCTATACAAAAACTTAGTTCTGATCGATCAATTTGTATGGTAGCTATACTTAGATTGCAGTGATTTGATATCGGCGGTTCCGACAAATGAACATTTTATTAAGGAGACTTGTATATCTACAGATTGGACGGAAAGACAGACGCAAATGGCTAAATCGGCTCAGCTCGTCATATTGATCCGTCATATACACATGTATTACTGTGTCCAAAAAATAAGGTGACATTTGAATTTAAACTGTGCGCTTCGAAGGATTTGGAGAATTATTTTTTTTTAAGTTCGTAGTACTGTCAGTCACATTTATAGTATGTAAAATTTCATGTCGAAATATTCATTGGTGTTTGAGATACGTGTTGTTTTGTAAGCTGCTAAAAGTGAGTTTTTCGTTTTTTGCGATGTCGAAATTTGTTGAGCAAAGAATTTGCATTAAATTTTGTTTACGGAATCAATTTTCTGCTGCGGATACGTTGAGGATGGTGCAGAAAGCCTTCGGTGATGAGGCTATGTCTAAAAAAATGTTTACAAGTGGTATAGTGAGTTCCAAGCCGGCCGTGAACGTGTCGAAGACGAAGAGCGTCCAGGGCGACCATCAACTTGAACCGACGAAGCTCACGTTCAACAAATCAAAGATTTGGTGTTGGAAAATCGTCGATTAACAATTAGAGACCTTGCTGATGAAGTTGGCATTTCGAAAGGCTCAGCCAATACAATTTTGAAGGATGTTTTGGGCCTCAAGCGCTTCAAATCTCGACTGGTACCGAAAACATTGAATTTTTTGGAAAAAAGCATCGCGTTGAAGTGTGTGAAACGTTGCTTTCCGACTACCAGGGTGTCATGAAACGCATTATAACTGGCGATGAGACTTGGATCTATGCTGAAGAGCCCGAAACAACCGATCAATCGAGCGAATATCGTGCCAAAAGAGAGCCGAGACCAAAAAAATCGCACCAAAGTGGCTCAAAAATCAAGGTCATGTTGACTGTTTTCTTCGATTATCGTGGTGTTGTGCATTATGAATTCCTTCCAACCGGTCAAACAGTCAACAAGGAATATTATTTGAACGTTATGCGTCGTTTGAGTAACGCTATCCGCCTAAAAAGGCCGGAATTGTGGAAAGACAATTCTTGGACACCACGATCTCATACTGCCCTCGTAATTCGTGATCATTTCGCCAAAAACTCAACCCATATCGTTCCGCAACCCCGTATTCACCTGATCTGGTGTCGTGCGACTTCAGGCTGTTCACCAAACTCAAAAGACCGCTCCGGGGACACCGTTTTTATACGATAGAGGAGATTCAAGTCGCAGCGAAGACGGAATTGAAGGCCATCCCGGAAAATGACTACAACCAGTGTTTCGAAGATTGGAAAATCCATTGGCATAAGTGCATTGCATCGGGAGGGGATTACTTTGAAGGGGATGAAATTGATTTGGAAGAATAAATAAAGAATTTTCAAAGTAAATACAATGTCACCTTATTTTTTGGGCACAGTACATACTTCATAGGGTTTCCGACATTTTCTTCTGAGTGTAACAAATATCTTTTACATTAATCGTGTTTACTAACCATGATAAATTGACTTTTCGTAATACGATGCTGGTCCAAGTTGCGAAATGAATGGCAAAATCTTGGAACTTTATTTCGAACTTTGAAATAAATGTTTGTTGAAACCGTTGAGAATTTGTTCTTTTTTTCAGAAAGAGTTTGCGGTAGCAACTACCTCGTATCGCTGTCATTCCCCTCTTAGGTATAACTTCAAAAGTATATTAGATTACATTGTTGATAGCAAAAAAGTATTTACGAGTTATAATCGATCTTCAAATTCACTTTCCAACAAACGAAACTGCTTCGTTATGATGTTATACCAACACCAACCAATACCAATACAAACATAAAAGTAACGAAATTAAGTTGCGAAAATCGATGAGGGAGCAATTTATAACGTTTAATACCATATCATACCATAAAACACGAGATTACAACACGAAATACAATATAAAGCGTTTGCGGGCACGCAAAAACTGGAGAGAAGCTAAAGAACTAAGCGATCGTTTAAAGTTAATAGCGGCTAATACACACGAAGCTGACCGAGTGCGCGCAACGGCCAATTTCGAAGGCGGATACTTGGGCGCCACTTTCAGTTTTCTTTGACCGATTTCTGACGACTTTTCAGCCTAACTGAGCACCAACAACAAAACCAACAAATCAGAGTCATTCAAGTGTGAAGAAGTAAATAAGAAAAGTTGTTGTAGACCAAGCAAAGTTTTGTTTTTGCGGCGTCTTTACGTTTTTTACACTCACAATGTTATTTTTAGCCATTTGCTGTTGTTGTTGTTGTTGCCGCTTTTGCGAGCATTTATTATCGCTATTATTTTGGTGCGCGTTAATTCGGTTAGCTGTGTTGATCAAGAAAGCGCATCGACAGCCGAAGCTCAGCCGGTGAAGCGCAAGAAATTAAGAAATAAAATTCAATGGAAAATGAAAATAGAAAATGGCAACGGCAAATCGCAAATCGCAAATAGCAGTAAAAATAAAAGGCTAACGAACATGCATGCAGAGGAAGAAAAACAATTAGGTGCAGATGTTGCAGCTGCGCGTGGCATGCGGCTATTATTAAACCGTTTGTTGGCAAAGCGCTGGGCGCCGTTAAAAGTTTGGCTCGTGGAGCTTAATTGCTATTAGCGAATTCAGAGCTGTTTGAGTACCGTTACATTCGCCAGAGGTGGGCGAATTTTTTCGCGAAATTCGTTAATTAAATGATTTATTCACTTCGGTTCAAGTTTCTCAGTTCAGAGTTTCTGTGGACCGTTCGGCGTTTTCTGACATAAAACGCTTGCAATTTGGTAAGCGCATGCGCAGCATATTTTCATTCAACTATTGTTTTTCATGTATTTTTTATGTAACGCATTACTTCAATAAACGTTCGCTCTGTGGCTAAATTTTTCACTAATTAATTTTTACAAAAAATAAAAAAAATTGAAAAATAAATATTTAAGAAAATTAAAATTTTTGCGTTTAACGCGAGAAATTGCAGTTAATTTACCACTAAGTGAAAGATTTAAGAAATTATTATTTTTTATTTTTATTCTTCACAGTTCAAATAGCCTCGGGCTGCGGTGTTTTGACCTCGAACTTACGCATGCGCACAAGCCCATTTTAGCTCGTGTGATCCGCAATCTACTTACATTGTGTACATTCGTTTAAATGTGAATGAGTAGAGAAAGAGTGCAAAAGTGTCCAGCAGGAAAAGTTATGAAGTGTAAGAAAAATTTCAAAAAGGTTGAACTAAAATTTATTAAGAAAATTTGCAGGTTGATCGGAATAATAGTTTCGGAGATACAGCCTTGAGAACTTGTGCGCTCAAAGCTAGCTGGTCTAAGTGCGCCGTCCTTCAACGCGTTTTTCTCGAAACTGTGTTTTTGAGGTCGGCTAGAAAGATCTCTCGAGAACTACTGTAAGTTTTCACTTAAATTTTAATTTTTTTGTAAAAATGTTTGCAAAAATTGAATTTTCAGTTCTTTTCCTTCGTCGAAATTCTAAGTTAAGGTTTTAAGTAAAACGCGCAGATTTTCATCTTAGTTGTGCCTGTAAGGAGTTATCCCTCCAACGCGGTCGCATTTTTGTCCGAGGACCGATTCCCCGATTCTGAAAACGAGTCGAACAAAGCTTTCAAAGACGGTCGAGAGATCGTTGAATACATGCCTCGTTCTAGATGACTTTCGACCTCATAACAGATGAAAATATTAAAAAGTGAAGTATATGGTGCTTGAAAGTCATCAGGCAAGTATGTATCTCTCCCAAGTCCGTTCGAATGATTTTGTTGAATATTTTGGGTGAAACGCGTTTTTGTTCGACTCGTTCCGATAATGCAGATTTCTTTTTTTCAAAAAGAGTACCATCTCTTTAGACATCCTTGATCGTGCGTATTCCGATCTCACATTCATGGGGAGCATATAACTGTCGATGAGACATGGGTTTATGAGTTTGTCATGCAAAAAAGTCAATAAACATTGGAATGGAGCAAAAACAAAACAGCAGATAGATGTTTTTCTTCGATATTCGTGGTTTGGTGCATCATAAATTTATTCTAGAGGGACAGAGGAATTGTGGAAGAACAATTCATGGATTTTATACGATGATAATGCACCATCGCTTTGGCTCCATGTGATTTTTTCTTGCTCCCCGAAGAGATAAAAAAATCGCTTGGATCTGCAGGGCATCTAAAAAAGTGCTTATAAAAAGTGTTTTGAGGACTGTAAGAATCGTTGACATATGTATATGTATTACATCTGATGGGAATTACTTTGAAGGCGGAAAAATAAATATTGATGAATGTCTAAATATTTTGCATTTTATTTACACTTTACGGGTATTTTTTGTCACAATGTTTGTCTAATTGAGTTAAAAGTGCATATATTATCTATACTAATATTATAAAGAGGAAAGATTTGCACCTATTTTTGTATGTTTGTATGTTTGTAATGAATAGGCTCAAAAAGTACTGGGCCGATTTAAAAAATTTGTTTACTAATAGAATGCTACATTCTTCCAATTTTACATAGGCTACATTTCATTTTGAAAAAAGTTAGAGATCCTTGAAATTGAACATAAATAGACTTACATACAAATATAACTGTGGTATTTGTGAAAAACAGTGTTTTATATCCAAATTTCCAAAAATAAATAATTGTCTATCCCGTGCGATGCCGGGAGGGGCTGCTTGTTTATTATTAAATCAAAATATATTTTTAATTTTTTTCCTACTGGGCATCTTTTCGCCACCGGTGCACAGTAGTTGCTCTATAGTTCGTTATACGATTGCAGCCACGTGCTGCGTCAGCCGCGAGCGCACAAAACCGCAAATAAAAACAAAAACTATGCAAGCAGATATAATATGTACCAGAGTGAGTATATTTTTAAGAGTGCCAATGTAAGTATGTTTATAAGTTGGCTCCCCAAGCTGTTACCATTTTTGCTTCACATCGCTTTTCTATACGCCACTTGCAGTTGCTTTGAGTTTTTCCATGGTGGGACCCACAAAACTTTCACTTTCGCTTAAAAGACTCGCTTATACATGTGTGAGTGTGTTGGCAATGGTGCCAACTTAGCAGAGCGGCGCGTGGTGCGGAAACATTATTAGCTTTGGCGCAGCACCAATGTGCTATGTGCGCGCAGCTACTTTTGCGACGCTCTCTCTCACCTTGAGAGCGCATACAAATACGTGTGAGTGACTCTTGGCGCAAAGAAAAAAAAGTTAAACTATTCTTTTGGTGTTATTTGACACTGAGTTGATTTTGGATTTTTGTTTTGCTCAGCATGATCAATATCAACACACACTGCTATGTTTTCGAATATCTTCAACATTTTTATCAGCATATTTCTATCATTTGCTTGTCATTACCCTAATTTGTTGTTATTGCATATTCGCTGGCTTTTGTTTGCGATTACGAAATCTTCAAGTGGGGCGCTCACAATAGGGATTTGCGAATAATTGCGCACTGCTTTGAGTCCAACCGCCATGCGAGCGTAAATAAGTGAGTGCGTGACGACAGCGCCGCGGCAATGGCAGCTCATTTGCAATGTGCTCAAAAAGTATCGGCTTTATTTTGAAAATTTCAAACGGTTGACCGCCCACAGCCATTAAATAAAAGCCCATAAAAATACATATTTTGTGTTTTCTCATTTATTTACTTTTAATTTTTACTTTCCGCAACTTCAAGTATTGGGTAATAACATTTACTACTCATTTAATGCTTTCAGCTTTCAGCGCCGCTTAATCTTAGGATGTTGTTGGACTTTGCAATGAAAGTGCTTTCAAAAAGTTTGCAGAAATTACTTTTTGAATTTTATTATAATATTTATAACTCTTTGAGTAAGTTTAAAAATCTTGACAAATTCTTGAGAAATAAGTTAAAATTTGTTGAGAAATATTAGTACCAATTCCTGAGTCCTACATGTACTAGTAGGTATTTCATATTGAACGTTTGAGCTATTCAAGAATTATTCAGATTTGATAATCTGTAAATACCGCCGATTATATCGGTATTTTTAGACCTCAGTATTTCGAAGGTTCTCAAAATCGATGTATTATTAATTGAAATTTTTGAATTTTTTCTTCAACTCTAGTTTTACGTCACTAATTCCGATAATTTGGGATTTCCTTTTCTGAAAACTATAGTAATCTATTTATGTTTAAAGGTACATAACTTAGTCGCAGAGAAGTGAAAAGAGAGTTTTGCCTAAAATCCGTTAATGCATAGTCTTAGCTTAGAACTATTTTAATATTTCTGAATTTTAAAGCTTTCAACATTTTCCGAATCTGCAGTCTAAAAGTTTTGGAAAGCTACATACATAGGTTAAGTAAGGTTAGGTTAGTCTGGTAGGCTAATGAGTCACGCAAAGATACACCACTTATGTATATCCTTAGTGTTACCAGATGGCGTAGTCATCCTTTAGGATGCCTGAGACGAAATTCAGTGGACTCTGCGACCTCACTAACGAAAACCAGTCTTATCGATCTTCAGCCCCATTCAGCAAGTTTGTGCCGCCACCAGACTCTGACAAGTGCGTACGTTAATCATGTTTCTAACGTTCCTTTTATCGGATGCCAGTAGGAACTTTGTATATTTCTGTTCCACCGTTATGCACTTGACTTTTGAAGCTTTGCACCCAGGTAGATCATTCCATCGCGATCTTCGAACACGTTTTTAAGTGAGAGCCGAACCCCACTCTTGGCAATCCACTGTCCACTACCGCATTGCCTTCGATGCCTTTGCGATCGCAGGAGAAGTGAAAAGCTTGTTTCTGGCGACTGCCGCCGAATTCCTAAGACAGTTATGGCAGATATGCAAAATATACCCTTGATTGTTGCTTGGCTGAACACGTACATATGTAGGTGTTAACGCTGGAGTTGCCTGCGTATGCATTAACGGCTAGCTCCGCGGTTTTCGCAATGGCAAAGAGCTCTGTTTGAAATACACTGCAAAGGTTCGACAATTTAAAATGCTGTCTTATAACTAACTCTGAACAACATATCCCTGCACTATAATAGCTTTACATAAATCTTAACCAAAAATTCGGAAATCCCTTATAATGAAGTTCTCAGTTTGCCTATTTCAAAAAGAAATTATATCGAGTACAGAAGTGTGAGGATATCCTCAAACTCGATGTGGCATAATACTGATCGAATCTTTCTGATATTGAATTCGAATATCCAGCACGGATCGAAAATACTGATACATAGATTTTAGCCGATGGTCTTTTGGAAGATTATTTCAAATATTTTAAAAGCAAATAGAAAGTTCTTCTTCTTTAATTGCGTAGAACCGTTACGAGTTTATAGTAGAGTTAACAACAGCGCGCCAGTTGTTTCTTCTTTTCGCATTGTGGCGCCAATTGGAGATTCTAAGCGAAGCCAGGTCCTTCTTCACCTGGTCTTTCCCACGGCGGGTACTGCTTCGAACACTTGCGGAGCTGGAGTGTTTTCGTCCATTCGGACGTTCGCTACACTATGTGAATGTTATCCTGTATCTCATACAGCTCATCGTTCCATAAATCTGTCCCAGAACGACTTATCAGATGTTGTCATTATCCATGCCTTTGCACCAGGACGGGGATAATGAGTGACTTACAGAGTTTGGTTTTTGCTCGTTGAGAGAGGAACTTTTCAAGGGACGGTTCTTCACTATCAAAAGGGCTTCCGAACGACTGAGAGATCTTACGAACAGGTTTTTCTTAGTAGAAGTGAGCTTAGAGGTAAGTCAATTTTTTCGAAGACAATTAGGAATGAAGATTAAACCTTTCTTTTGGAGAATAGCAAGACACATATGTATGTACATATCCAGCCACAATATCACCGACATACATTGAAATTAATGAAATCAAGTTCTCTGCAACTACAATTCGGAAATCCAAGCTTGAAAGAAATCACTTTAGTTCGTTTTTGACAGCGAAATGCAAACGTAAAGCACTTTCATTGCCACAACCGGCAGCACCTTTATCTGCTGAAATTTCAAAAGCGCTTTGCTGCCGTCTACCATACTTTTCACAGCTGTGCGCCCACACCTTGTCGTCTTCGCCAATATTTTTGCAATTTATAAGCAACATTTTTCGGCAGCCCGCAATGAAGTTGGCCAATTTCCGAGTTGCGGCTGTCAGCGCTCTGCGCTAAGCCCGTTTTCATGCAAGCAGGCAACATGCCAACACACGCGCGCAAAGGCACCAGAAAGTCTCAATGTCACGGTTGGCCAGTTGGTTTGCTGGTTTGCTGGTTTACAGCGACAATCGCGCAACTCAGCCGCTTCCGTCATTAAGCGCAGCGTTGTGTGCATACATGTGTGTGTGGAAAGAAGCCGCGCTTGCGCCGCTGGCTTTGACTCGCAAATTGCCTTGTGTGTGTGGCTTCGAATTTAGTATTTTTTTTTTTGAATTTTTATGCATTCGCGCTATTGCATAACACACACAGTTCACGGTGAGTTCGCGGCACCGCAGCGCTGATTGCAGGCAGCGGAAGCGGCGCTTAATTGCAGCGATTTGAATTTCGTATTCACTTTACCTGCGCGCTTGGTGGCTTGCATTTGGTAGTGACTTAAGAAAAATAAAAAAAAACAAAAAAAAACAGTTGTTTTATATGAAATTAAAAGTGTAAACATATAAAATGCTAAACTGCACATTTGCCTGCGGTGGCGCGGATTTCGTAATGTGCCGCGGCGGCTGCGTGCAACGTTGCATAGGAAATGAGAGGAAAACTGCTTGAGGCAAAGCGAAGTGCTCCAAATAAAAAGTGGGTTGGCGCGTTTTTTGATTACTCCAATGTTTTTTGTGTTGTTGTTGTTGCAGCGTTTATTATGATTACTGTTTTATGTAACATTTTTTTGTACTTGTAACAGCAACGGCGCTATGTAAACGCAACACGAGAAAGGGAAAAGTAAGTGGGCATGCCAAATTAATTTGGAAATCTTTATTGCTTTTAAGTGCACAAATTTTCTATCAAATTGAATGTCCGTTGTATTGTTACGCCTCTTCACTTAGCCCTTTTTCACACACTTTCTTGTTACAAGCTTTGCCATACACACACACCCGTTACTTGGAGCATTTAATGCGCTGGGCCGCACTCGAGTCGCTTTCGAGGAAACAACACTTGACAGGCGTCAGCGCAATGAAAAACCATCACCACGGCCCGCCGCTGACTCATAAGCCTTGGTGTGTCTAAGGTGAGTTGTTGGCTCTTCAACTTATTTGGTATTTTTTATCGCCTCTTGGGTTTTTCAAAATCCATAAATATATTTACTTTGATTTACTTAACAGCCACGCTCATGCTGACATAACACACCGCGTTGTTTTTGTTGCCCAGAAAGAGTGACGTACAAATTGCTTGTCCAATTGTCAGCCGGTTGTTGGCTGCCCGCGCAATAGTCAAGCAAGCGAGCGTGATACAGCTGTTGCAATGACTATTCACGGTGTTGTTGCTGTTTTCTAATGTAATATTTTTCGACGAAAAACTTTTTGTTGAAAATTTGTTGCTGTTGTTGTTATTGTTTTTTGTTGTTGCTAAGTTTTTGTTGTTGTTGTTTTCGACGAAAAACTTTTTGTTGAAAATTTGTTGCTGTTGTTGTTATTGTTTTTTGTTGTTGCTAAGTTTTTGTTGTTGTTGTTTTCGACGAAAAACTTTTTGTTGAAAATTTGTTGCTGTTGTTGTTATGGTTTTTTATTGTTGCTAAGTTTTTGTTGTTGTTGTTAAGTTTTTGCTGTTATTATTTGTTGTTGCTGTTGTTGTTATTTTTTTGTTGTTGCTGTAAGTTTTTATTGTCGCCGTTGCTGTATTTTTACTTTTTGTTGCAATTTTTGTTGTTGTTAAGTTTTTTGTTGTTGTTATTATTTTTGTCGTTGTTACATTTTTTTTTGTTGTAATATGTTTTATTGTCGCCGTTGCTATATTTGAGGTTTTTGTTGTTGCACGTTGTTTTTGTTGTGTCCATTGTTGTTGTTGTTAATTTTTTTGTTGAGTGCATTGCCTCATCAATGGCCTCTCTCAATTGTCATCGGTGTCATTCGCATTAGCGATGATGTTTAATCATGCTGTCTGATCTATGTAAGTATGTTTGCTTATACATATACTCGTACAAGTATGTATGTATGTATGTAAGTGTGAACGTTGTTGCCGATGGCGTGCTGCGGTTGTTAGCAGACAGTCAAGCCGATTGCATGTCACCAATTATTAGTTATGCCTGTAAGTCTAACTTCGTTGCGCTGTCTTAGCCGAATGCCTTAGCTCTCGGCACACAATCAGCTGTTTAAACAAAAACTTTGAGTTGCCAAAGCTTGTAGGTGCAGTCATTTTCACTTTTTGTTATACTAAAAAAAAAAAATTGGATCAGGTACACCTTTAATCGAGTTATGCTGCGTCACAGCGACTCGGTTCGGCAAACCAACAATACAAGTTCTAAAAATGAACTACACTCCATTAGTTAATGCTTGAAATTTGAAAAAGTGAAGGACTTTGTGAAGCTCGAAATCAGCATAATATCCATCCATCAATAATCTAAGCCTAGTTAATAACTTTGGTCAAAAAGTGCTACTTTGGGATCGGTAGGCATTTGAGAAGCAGATCCCTATCTCGACGAATAAAAATGGCGCCTCAAAATCCCTTATCATTCTCGTTCTATTATACGGTGCAGAAACATGAGCTATGACGAAAAACATGATGAGAAAGTTCTTGGAGCATTAGGGAACTTTTCTCCGTCAGGTATTCGGAGCCGTCCGTGTGAGCGAAGAGTACCGAAGAAGATGTAATCACGAACTCTATGATCTCTAAGGCGACATTTACATATTCAGTCGCATAAAATTCAAACGAATGTGCTGCTAAGACCATTTTTACGCATAAAATGCGATGCTTCAACGAAAAACTCCCTCGATTCTAGACATATGTACGTATATGGATTCGGAACGGAAGAAAGGATGCCCATGCATTAAAAAAAAACTGACGTGACGTCACAAAGGATCAAGGCAACTGGAGAAGTTTTCTATTCTCGGCTCAGATCCATGATGGTTGTAGTTCTAAAGAAGAAGCAGAATAATCGTTTAATTGATGTTAGACTACAGAGGACAATGATCCAAAATCCTTACCATGCAATAACTAACTTTGAAAAATAACTAGCTTTGTGTTTCATTATTGGTTTTAGCTTCCGATCTGTTCTGTAATTCAAAGTTTCTATGAAATTAAGGCTGCGAATGGTTGTGCTTTCAACTAAAGCTAATACTTGATAGTGGACGGCACGGATTTACGTTTATTTCAATATGAACACCTTTTTGAGCCGATCTTCTTGAATGTAGAATCTGTGAGCCTACTTTGATTAATTAGTAGAAGTGAAGAAAATATAGCAGCCATAGCTGAGATTACACACGAAGACCGTGGAGAGTCGATTCAGCACCATTCGTAGCAACTAGGACTGACGTATGGAACGACTTGAAGCATTTTATGCGTACAAAATGCGTCTTGTGCAAGAATTAAAGCTGCCCGACATTCTCAGGCGACATTGTCTCAGGCCACATCGCCTCGTGCTATGGGTTCTTGAAAAGTTCCAAGAAAATCCGACATTTTCGAGACAAATTTTGTATACCGATTGGGTGCAATGGGTGTGTAAGCAGCCTGAAGGGTTTCAAAAGCTGTCATTTCATTCAGAAAAAACAACGGTTTGGTTTGGTTTGTAGGCCGGTGGAAATATCGGTACATATTTCTTCAAAAATGATGCCGGTGAGAACATAACCGTTAATGGTGGCGTTTATCGCGACATGATAACCGACAATTTGATAACTGAAATTGAAGTTCGTGATCTCGGCGACATTTGGTTTCAACAAGACGGCGCCACTTCCCCCACATCGCATCAATCAATGGACTTATTGAGAAGACACTTCGGTGAGTAGATAATTTCACGTTTTGAGCTGGACGATTGGGCAACAAGATCGTGTAATATCGCACCGTAATACTTTTTTCTGTGGGGATATATAGCCTGAAGTCTATGCGGATAATCTTGCTTCAGGACTTGGAGTAAAACATCACGCGTGTCATACACCAGGTACCAGTCGAAATGCTCGAATGAGACATCGAAAATTGAGCCATATGAAACGTAGCTGCGGCCAGCATTTGAAAGAGATAATCAGCCAAAATTAAATGCGAAAGAATGTTCTTTCGAAGGATAATAAACATTCCCCATTAAATTTGAAGTTTCTGGGTTTTTTCTTTAAAAAAAGTAGGGAACCTTGAATTTGATTCTCAGGACGAAATTATGGGTTCTTAGTATACCTTTGACTGGCTTATTAGTTTTATATTTCAGAAGCTTGGTCCTTTTAACTTATTACTCGCGTGGATTTTATGGGTTTTAGTGAAGGTTTTTTCTTAGGTCTACCACTGTTTTAATAACAAAATTCCCATCGGTTGGTCGTTTGAAAATAATCTCCATGAAGCAGATCGTAGAAATGTATCTTCTCATCGCTATTGGCGGCTGTCATTGAGTTGTGCGCGAAAATTTCTACGCCACCTCAGTCAAGGTGACTTTAATGACTCGCACTAGTTTAAAGTTCATTCTTTGTTTTTGCAAACGCTCTCACTTTTGTTGTTTTTTTTCGGTTTCTGCGCATAAAACCGCGCAGCTCCGGCAGATGTCTGTTGTTAGTACTCGCTTTAATTGTGCTAATAATTCTGCTATTCACAGTTATAATAAACTTTCAATTAAGTGAAATGATTGCTTTATCTCCCGCCGCCTTTTGTTTTACTTAATTAATGTTGAGTGTCTTTCAAAAAAAAAAAAAAAAAAAAAAAATTAAATAAATAATTAAATAAATAAAAAACACAAAATAATTGTGTAAATAAACAACAGCTTTAAAAACAATAACAAACGTAGTAAGCAGTGCCAACAACAACAGGAGCATCTGCATTAGGCTGCTGCCACTTGAACCGAATGAAAGTGAAAATCTCAGCAATACTTTTTCCCGCTGCCGCATTACTTGCATTGCTCATTGTATTGTTGTTGCTTGCTGTTTTTGTTTTCTGTTTTTTTTTCCGCGCTGTACTGAGCTTAGCCAAGCTGCGGTGTCACCTTCAACTACAAGTACATAGTTTGCACGGTATTGTTGCTAGTGTTGTTGTTGTTGTTGCTGGTTTTGGCTCTGCTTTTGTACTTGGCTGCCTCAGCTACTTGTGAGCGCCAGCTTTAAGTTGTTGCTTATTGGTATTGTTGTAGTTATTATTATTATTGTTGTTGTTATTTTTTTTTATCCCCACCAAGGTTCATCAGCAAAGTGTCAGATTTATGGCATGTGTTGGTGGCATTGCGTTACTTTCGCACCCTTTCAATATACTTGTGTGTGTGTGTGTGTTTGTTGTTGCTTTCGTGCAGCTTCATTGGCATTCACTTAGCTGTTAACTGTTTGTTGCAATTAGTGTTCGCCGTGGCGCACCGGCACATGAAAAAAATGAAGCAAAACTTTCCCAACTGATTAGACAGTTTTTTTTCGCTGTTGCATTAATTATTAATTTTTAATTTAAATTTGCAAGAAATTTGTTGTCATACAAACTAATTTATCGCATTGTTGCCATTATTACTTAATTAAATGGCATTTTTTGCATGCTTTTGTATTTATTTGTAAATATCTTTTTTTCCCCAGAAAGATTCTTAAAAAACATGTAATTGTCTTCAGTGCGGTACTTCGGCCGAAGTAATAGATTTCGAGCCCCACCGGTATTACGTGTATTCAGCTTTAGCTCTAAGCTCAAATATTTTTTCTTTGAGATTGTAATTTTTTTCCAAACAATAATATGATAAGTTCCAAGTAACACACTTAGATTGCTTTCCACTTTTCTTTGTATAGCTTTGTACACCTATATTTTCGGTAAATTCTAAAATTTTGAAACATTTCAGACTCGAAAGAAAGCAGAAATAAAATGTCTATATTAAACCCTAATATTGATAAGAAATTAGCAAAGTCAAGCTATCATTTTGAAGTCATCCAAAACGGTTTTATAAAGCGAAGATAGTCAATAAAACTACAATGAATATATATATATATCTACAAGGTGTGTGCCAAAGCAAACTGGACTTTTTGAATCTAGCGCCCCCTGGTGGCGTCATCTACATGTCGACTGATGCGTTAGAATCTGCTAACTTTATCGATTGTCGTGACATTTCATCGATTGAAGGTGAAGTTATTGCGTTTTAAGTGTCAGTATGTTTGTGTTATCGGTGCGGAAATGAGCTTCGAACAAAGGGCAAACATTAAATTTTGTTTTAAAATAGGTAAAACTTTTACCGAAATGTTTCAATTAATGAAATAAGTTTATGGCGATGATTGCCTTTCCCGTAACAGAGTGCACGAGTGGTTTCAACGTTTTCAAAGTGGTCGTGAGGACTTAAATGACAATCAACATGTGGGCCAATCAAAATTCAGGATCACCGGAAATTCCATCCAAACTGTGCGTGAATTCATCAAAAATCAGCCGAAATCATCATTGAAATTCATGGAAATCAAATTGAACATCCCTAAAACATCGACTTATCGCATTTTGATCAAACATTTGGGCTTACGAAAGATGTGTGCACGGTTAGTTCCGCACAAATTGACTGACAACCAAAAATTGCTCAGAATCCATCTCATCGATCGACGCTTGTGACCGATTATTTGACCAAAAATCACATTTTAACCATTAATTACTCGCCGTAATCACCTGATATGGCACCAGTCGACTTCTTTCTTTTCGGAAAAATGCATTTTCCCATGAAAGGAAAGCGTTATGCAAACGTAGAGGCCATTCAAAAGGCTTGCACCGCCATACTGGCGGCCATACCGGCCAACGAGCTAAAAGACTCGTTCGACATGCTTTTGGATCGTGCAAAAAGCTGTATTGAAGCAGAAGGAGACTATTTTGAATAAAATAAATTTATTTTGCCGAAAAAATCATTTGTTCTGTTTTTTTAGGTCCTGTTTACTTTGGATCGCACTTTGCAATATAAAAAACTCTTCTACAAATTTGTTTCATCTTCATCGAGAAATAAAATTTTTATACCACATTTACTTAATTGAAAATTCTTTGGAAGATAAGCAGCTTCGGTAGTAGCACCCATAGTTATTGTAACCTGAACAGGGTATATTAAGGTTTTCACGAAGTCTCCAACACGCAAAAGGAAATGTCAGAGACCCTTTCCAATGTATATATACATACTATATAAATAAATAGCGTGACAAGCAATGTGAATTTAACTAGTCCCTCAGTTTTTAAAGCTTGTATGGAGAATTTTTTCATTTGACGAGATATCTTCATCAAATTTGGCATGAGTTTTTGTTCAAGACAACGGCGAAATCTCTACAAAAAATGTACGGATTGCGTCACTACATCATTTAGCTGCCATACAAACTGACCGATTAAAGCACTTTTGAGGAATCTTTTGTGAAGCGGTTTATACATAGCAAAGATTTTTTCATTTTATGCTTCTCGAGAGCAAATTTTTACTTTATTACTTCCAGCAGGTCTGTTCTTTTACCATACAATTGGTATTGGTTTTCAAACGCATTTAATAAATAATATAATGTATCATTTATATAAAGATTTTTTTTTTTAATTGAATTATTATTAGTATAGATGATATTGGTTTAGACTATGATAGTTCATTCGAGCCATACCATTTATGACTGAGTCACATATTCATGTGTATTAAAATTGGCCACAACGGAGAATGGTGGATACAGGTTTCAGCCCTCTTTTTCGCTGTGCTTCGAATCGGCACTCATAGCTCTTCATTGGGTAATAAAATTGATTAAACTCTTATTTAAAGGTTTGTTCATATACTTCATCATGAAAAGCTTGGCTGCTTTAGTATTCGTTCATATGTGAACTTTTTGTTAGAAAGAAAAAAAAAAATTGTAGATGTTGGAACCATGAATATGATGGATACAAGTATGATTATCTAAGCTTTCTTGAAAGAAAGTTTCGATTTCCATTTCAACAGCTAAAAACAACTTAAGGGGGAGCCTGCTTTAGAAGCTTCAAAAAATCGATTATTTTTTTTTTTGCTTAAATCTCTTTAAAAATAATCTAAGACTATGCCCCCAAAGTTTTAAAGTGGAATTCGAAATATTTGCGAAGCTAGAAGGGAAATAGTGACCGAGCGTCTAGCGGATATATGAGCGATTGGGCAGAAAGCGAAAACTTTGACGCGCGATTTCTCGGTTTTTCATTTTTACGATTTTTCTTAATTGGCGGGCAGGATAGAAAAAAAAGTAAACATCCTATCGAAATGAATCAAAATGTGTTGTATTTGGAATTAAATTCTCTCTTAGGTGAACCTAAAATACCTCAAGAAAGTTAACATTAATCCGATTTTTAAACGATTTAAAGTCAATTTTTTTTGGTTTAAAAATGCATTTTTTTTCAATCTGCGAAAAATTGTTGAATTTTTCACTTTTTGTTGAATTTTCTTGGTTCACCTAGGAATTACACTATTGAAAATTAAAAATTTCTTTTATTTTTTTTTTGTTTCAGATGAAAATTGCGACCTGCATCTTGCCCGCCACACACAAACTG
Source organism: Bactrocera zonata (assembly GCA_037783105.1). Taxonomy (NCBI): domain Eukaryota; kingdom Metazoa; phylum Arthropoda; class Insecta; order Diptera; family Tephritidae; genus Bactrocera; species Bactrocera zonata. Next base: position 646,764 of record JBAWJQ010004255.1, read on the forward strand.
CACACTCGAGGCGCCTCCGTAAATGTCGTCAAGCATGAAGAATATCTCATGTAAAATAATAAAAAAATTTGACGAGACTCTTCAAGTATATACAAATAAATCCTAAAAGTTTCATTTCAATCAAACATTTCTTTCCTTTACAAAAAAATCCTTGAAAATATAGATTTTTTGACGCCTCTAAAGCAGGCTCCCCCCTTAAACTTTCTTGTTAATAAAAATTAGCAGAGAGGGAATGCCAGTGCAGTTCTTAATTTACTATTCCTACAAATAACAAACAATTTGTATGGCCTTCACGGAATATCAGGATGAATATTTTAACCTTATGTGACACATTCGACCTATTATATAGTAATGATTTGAACATGAGCGAGATCGATATTATTTGTGCACATGTACTATATGTCTATAAACGGAAACATTTGGAGGTCTTATCATTATCTAAGAAAATAGTCATTATCTTATCCTTATCTTAGAAAAGCAATGAGGACAGCCGCATATGATTAATCCTTTATTTATGTATGTTGTATACTCTCACACCTAAAAAATAACCCATTTTTTCTCTGTTTCAAAAGCCATCGATTTTAACATTTGGAAACCCATCTGGAGGATTGAACAATTTGAAAATCTCACTTCTTACTATGTATCATAGATCATCTATTTTGCTCTTTTGTGCCTTTTAAGCAGCAGAAAAATTCATCGTATTAGACAATTATATCAGAAAATATTCATAAAAGTAAAAAAAGAAAAATTATTTTAACAAAATAAAATTACAATTTGAAGAACCTACAAAATGTCACCCCTGCTCTCCTGAACACATTGCAATCTTCTTTGTCAATGGGTTGAGTCAGTTAGTTCTTTTAATGTCTTTTGTATTTGTCTAAATTTAAACTGCGTCGGTTTGTCACGAGATAAATTATTCTCGAACCTGGTTTAGATAATGCTAACGGGTTGAAAGTTCTTGACCGGCCGATCGACCAGGAGATCTGGTCAGATCAGGTTTTGAGCTTTTTTTTTCAAATTTAATTTTGATTTTAAAATCAAAAGATTTTAACGCACCTCTCATACTAATTGTTGAATCTATATGTAACCTGCTTTATGTAGGCTGTAAAAAAGCCGATGGTTTTTTTAGAAGCTCTTCTATGTCACTTCGAGTTGTGAAATAATACATAGATTAATTTAATAGCGACTACAGCAGTAAACTTTTTTTCAAATATGGGTTTGATTTTTATTTTATGATATTACTAGATCGCTGTTCCCAGCCCGGTATTTTAGTAGTCAACACTCTCTACTCCCATAAGGCCCATTTAAAATATCATTATTGCAGCGAATGTTTTAAAAACTTGAAATTATTTGAAAATTGTTTGACGAGTTTAAACAACTAGGAGTAGAATTACTAGAAGACAACAGTGATAATTTATTTTACTACAAAATCTTTAATAGAATTCAATAAATTTTCACTTTCTGTGCTCCTATTTTAGTATCCTTTTAAAGTCCATGTTCGATTGTATTAGTTTTAATCACTTTCATTTTTCTTCCAAAGTCTTTTCTTTTGCTATTTTCAACACAATTCGCACTAAAATATTGTATCTAAATATGTTTATCAATACATATATAAATATGTATAAGACCACAGTCAACTCCAATGAAGACTCACTTTTGCTGCTTCGGATTTTGATTGAATTCGCCAATAACTTATTTGAACGGAGTTGGAAAACAGGAAACCTGAAACGCTTGTGGTTTTCCAAGACGGCTTTTTGAAAATGTGCAACGGACACGTTTTTTGGTATGCGGCAGATCACTACACGAACCGAAAAGCAACTGAACGAAATTGAAAACGTTTGCTGGCCAAGTAAAGCAGCCGTCGATGGCGCTAAGCAATGCACGTTAAGGAAAAGCAACAGCAACAGCAACAACAATGTGCCTACACAAACGAAGTGCATGAGTAAAAACTTGGCTGAGACCATTGACTGAGTGACTAAGCGGCTGGCTGATAGTAAAGCGGCGGCAACACGGGCAACGACAGCGGCGACGTTACCGCCAGCAACGGCGCTCCAACGGCGGCGGCGGTAAGTCAAGCGAAAATATACATAAGCAACTGCATTGTTGAGCCAAGACCGAAGCGCTGAGGAAGGCAACCGCACGGAGCAGACGTAGCGGTGGCTTGAAGGTGTATAAATCTTACGTAGAGCGCCACGCGATGCTGCCGCCACAAGCTTTTGGTTGCCAGCGTGCGGCGTCCGTCCACAAATATCTCAAAAAGCCAGCGAAATGCGAGTACAAAATACACAACTTCGCGACTAAATTGTTACTTATTGTATATATACATATTTATATTATATAAAGCATAAATATATTATCTATATATACATATATATTTATGTATATATACATATGTATGTATATACTCACATCTATATGTCTATCTTACATATTTCTTAGCTCGATGTGTGTGCCCGTGTGTGCAAAATGCAAAAACCCATATTTTTGAGTCGTTGTAAGAAAAAGCTCCAAACAACAAACAACAACACCAACAACAATAACGTGGCTTGACATCTCCGCTAAAGTCACTCATTATTGCGCAATTGTGACATTAACCACTTCACAGCAGCAAACGAAAAACTCGCACAATCCGCGCTACCTACAGCGCAATGAATTCAACAAAACAACAATAACAACACTAATAATAGGTAAGCGAACTAAGCTTAGTAAAAGAAGCGAGATTACAGCGATATTCGTGCTCATAAAGCAGCTGTAAGTGGAGCCAAGCGTGTGTGGCCGCCAAGAGGCCGAGCTGTAATTGAAATAACTGCTGGGCATTGCCCACTACTGGTCCATATGTGTTTATGTATGTAGGTCTATATTTGGGATGTTTGGCGTTAGGGTTTTCCTGCTGCCGAAAATAATGTTTCCGTATTTTAAGTGCAGATCGGCCTTATTTTGGAACTATATTTGCATCATTAGGTCGAATTGGCTTAAGTCGTCCTAACATAATGATGACTTTTCATATTTCATATTTGGATTACTCACTTACCCATTCTATATACACGGTGTACCTAAAACATAACCAACCTTATATATATACATTGTGGAAATTGTAAATAAAACGAAAAATATTTAATTAATCATCAATATTTATTTTGCCGCCTTCAAAGCAATTCTCACCAATTGAAATAGACTAATGCCAACGATTTTTACAGTCCTCGAAACACTCAGCATAACAACTTTTTGGAATGATGTTCAGCGCCTTTACGAAATTTGGTTTTATCTCTTCGATTGATTGATAACGGGTTCCACGGATCCGTGATTTCAACTTGGGGAAAAGGAAAAAATCACACGGAGCCAAATCTGGTGAATACGGTGGTTGATCAATGGTATTCATTGCGTTTCTGGCTTTAAATTCCGTCACAATCGTGGCTCGATGAGATAGCGCATTACCATCGTGTAAAATCCATGAATTGTTCTTTCACAATTTCGTCCGTTTTTCGCGGATGTTCTCACTCAAACGCCTCAATACGGTCAAATAGAAATTCTTATTGACCGTTTGTCCCTCCGGAAAAAATTCATGATGATCCAAAGCACGAATATCGAAAAATATATTGCGCGTCATTTTGATTTTTGAGCGGCTTTTGCGTAGGTTTTTTGGTTTCGGCCCGTTTTTTTTCTCCATTCCGGTAATTGTTGACTTGTTTGAATGTCGAACTCATAAACCCATGTCATAATGTTATAATGCTCTCCATGAATGTGGGATCAGAATTGGCTCGATCAAGTATGTCCAAAGAAACCTTTTTACGTAACTCTATTTGAAAAAAATTCAGATTCATCGCAACCAGTCTAGCAAGTACGCGTTTCATATCCAAAATATCAAGCAAAATCATTTGACTGGTCGCGCGAGAAATGCCGAGCTCTCTTGACAATTCTCTAATGCTTGCCTGACGATGTTCAAACACCATATCCTTCACTTTTCTAATATTTTCATCAGTTGAAGCAGTCGAAGGTCGTCCAGAACTAGACATGTCTTCAACGATCTGTCGACTGTCTTTGACGGTTTTATACCACTCGTAGGCTTGTGGTTTTCATAAAATTTAATCACGGTAAACCTTTTCCACCAATGATTTCCCCCACGAAATATGGAATTTTGAATTGATCCGTCAAAAGACCAAAAAGTAAACGAGCTTTTGATGAACGATACTTTAACAAGCGATATGGAGGACTCACCTGATCTTTCACAATTTGACTGAAAGCCAACAAATAAAGATCATTTTATGATAACTGGGAAGGTGTGATCTAAGCAGCCTTAAAGGAAGTGAAAAAAAAAAAAAATTTGTATAAATGAAATAAAAAATCTTTTCATGCAGTGAATCTTATAGAATCTATTTAGAATAAATAATAACTTTCAAAGATAATATATTATTTTTCTGTATTGGAGTAGACAACGCGGTTATAGCCGTGTTTACAACAGCGCACCAGTCGTTCTTTCTTTTCGCTGTTGGGCGCCAATTGGATATTCTAAGTGTAGTCAGATCCTTCTTCACCTGGTCTTTACAATGGAGTGGAAGTCTTTCTCTTACTTTGTTCATACTTTAATATCATATTATACTGTAGCTAGCAGCATCTTAATTAAAATCAGAAATAGCTTGAAGCTTGTGGAACCACGGTTTGTTGGAGAAAATATGGATATAAAAAGATCTTTATCTTGATTATGAACAGTCAGTTTGTAGAGTAACTATTTGCGTAGCCTCATCTGAACCCTTCCAGTTTACATTGGCAGTTCCGACAGCCAAGCAGATTCTTCGGGAGAGAGAAATGACGTATGCAAAATAACAGTTCGATATCCCAAAAACTGTGAGATTGGGAAAGATGGAACAACAAACGGATGTGGCTAAATCGACGTCACTCTGATCTTATGTAATATGTCTAATATATTGCATACATATGTGTACATTTTGAGGTCTCTAACCTTTCCTACTGCGTGTTACAAGCCTTCCGGCAAACCTCTTCAGCGTATAAAGATTTTCACGAAACAAATTTCACAAAAAAAGTTTTAAAAACATTTGTTTGACTGAATTCGAAGATCCTCTTCTTCTTGGATGCATTTTACTTTGGGCAAAAAATAGTAAGACTTTTTAATTAAATTTCGCGCCAAAGCCCATTCGTTTTTTTCCGGATTGGTATGACTGTCAGTGACATCTGTGCCAAATGTCACATCAAAATAACCGTTAGTGTTTAGTATACATAAACTGCATTCGGCGATTTTTACGATGAGTAAAATTATTTTACAAAGAAATTCCATTAAATTTTGTGTGCGGAATCAAATTTCTGGTGACGAAACATTCAGAATATTGGAAAAGGACTTCGGTGATAATTTTTTGTAGCAAGCAAGCGTTTTTTATTGGTACAAATTATTCACATAGAATCGAGGACGACGAACCACGTCCAGAATGGCTATTAACATCAACTGATGATCAATAAAATAAAGGAATTGGTGTTTGAGAATCGACGATAAACAGTCAGAGATCTAACTGGAATCGTTGGAATATTGGAAGCATCAGTGAAATCCATTTTGAAAAATAATTTGGGCCTAAGAAAAGTGAAAGCACGTTTGGTTCCAAAATCACTAAATTTTTTCTAGCGGTGAGTCTTGGATCTACACTTACGATCTTTGACAGTTTCTTCGATTATTGAGGTGTGATTCACTTCGAACTCCTTCCGGCCAAACTGTCAACAAGGAATACTATTTGAGTATTGCCCATCGTTTGCGTGAAGTTGTTCGTCAGATGCATTATATTGAAAGACAAAATAAAAAAAGTACTTTTAAAAATTATTTTTTTTATTTAGTATTTTATATAAAGGATTTTGGTTTAAGAACTAAGCTGTTTGCTTGCAATGTTTCATACCCCGGTCTTTTCACATTCCTCAACATTCCAGCAATAACCGCTGAATACCTTGACATCAATCAATTTACAGAAACCGAATGAGTTCTATCACTCGTAACGATTGCTCCACGGCAACGTCAAATAAATAAGCTTAAATTTTGTCGTGTTAGAATCGGAGTACGACCTTCATATGTCACAAATGTGTAATGTCAATATTGTCCGGGTATTTACTTTATTGCTGTTTTAGCTTCAGAAGTGCTGCCGCTTTAAATATCAACTAATTAAGAGTACATGGCACACTGCTGTAGCAATTGTGGCATATGTTCAAACAAATTGTTGCATAATTGCATGCACTTTGCAGGCTATTCGAAATTATGAGTTCTGACTTTTTATTGAACAAGCAATTGCGTGGCAAATTGTGTGGAAAATTTTCGTAAATATTTTTAAATTTAAATATTTGTTAAACACACAGGTATATTTGTACATATGTAGTCAGCTGAAATGTGTGTCAATGTCAGCATATTTGGCTTTAGTAAGCCTATCTCATTAAATTTGTTACAAAAAAAATTTTGTTTGAAAAATTAAAAGGAAAAAAATTAAATTTGAATTAGAACATTAAAAATTAAAACAATTTTTGTTTTGTAAAAATGTGTAAATATGTGTATACATACATATAACACATTGATGTTAATGAGCCTAAAGCATTTTATTCGATTTTATCTTCACTTCTTTTCACGCAATTTAAATTTTTTATGCAGAGAGTTAATTTTTGTTAATCTTTTTGTTGGCTCGTCGTTTGAAAAAGCATGTATTTTGACAAAATTATTTGCAATTTGTTAATGTACTGATAGGCTGACCTCGAACTACTCGTAAAATATGCATTTGCTCGCTTATCGCTTAGCTTTGTGTGCCAGTTTTATTTTTTTACACTTTTTGGTTTTACATAAATTAGGTTCTCGTATGATCGCTTAAAGCTCACGATGTAGAGGCAAATTATCAAAACTAATATATTCGCGTTTAAAATGTGTTGAATCTAGGACAGGCTCAGTGTTTAAGGATTTGATTTTATTTTCTCACATTCATAAAAATATGTTGTCGTCGTAAAAACGAATTCAATTTGAGCGAGATAAGAATTGAAGATATTTTGTACATAAATTTGTTTAAAACTGGTTTTAATTACGAGTATTTCAAATTTTTTATTTTTTTTTACTGGTTTTAATTTATTTTTTGTGTATTTATATAATAGGTGATCCAAGTAAAGGTATTTTTTCAGTAGCTTTTTTATGACTGATTTCGCGTGAGTCATGTCAAGCTGTCGTGTTATTTTTGTTCGGCAATGTTAGACATTTGATAATGGAAAGACTTACGCCGGAACGATGTTTACAAGTCGTTCAACTTTATTACGAAAATTCATAATAGAATTAGGCCTACCAATCACTAGACAGCGTGTCCAGCAAATTATGAAGCATGAAATGGGCCTTAAGTGTGAATCAAAACTAGCGCAGCCGCGAATGAAAAAGCGACATAGAGATCCTCGCATTTTATTTTGCGACAAATATCGGTTTTGGGAGGAGGAGTTTGAAAACGTAATTTTTAGTGACGAAAAAAAGTTTATTTTGGATGGTCCAGATGGTCATTACAAATATTGGCGAGATACACGACATCCAAGAGAGACTTGCTCTAAGCGAAACAATGGCGGGGGAGCTTTAATGGTATGGGCTACCTTTAGCTCTAAAGGCTAATCTCATGTGTGTTTTTTTACCGACAAAAGTGAATTCCGAAATGTACATTGAACTACTGGATAGTGAGAGCATTCCTTTTGCTGAGAATTTGGAAAAATGGATATTTCAGCAAGACAACGTCCCGCTTCATGTGTCTCGCGCTACAAAAGCATTTTTTCAGTCCCGAAATATACAATTATTGGATTGGCCAGCTTTGAGTCGTGATCTTAACCCCAGAGAGGAGCTTTGAGGTATACTTTATGCTAAAGTATATGGACATGCCAATCCGTATGATACTATTAAGCAGTTCAAAAGTGCCATTTTATCAGAGTGGGACGAAATTGAGCTAACTACTCTGCAAAACTTACTAGGGTTCATGCCACGAAGACTGTGCATGGTAAAACTACAAAAGGGTAATACTATTAGATAGTTTTGGGCCCAATCCTCGCGTTCTAAAGAAAGGCCTGTATAATAGGTCTGCTATCGGAGTGGATGTATACATCCCTAAAAGAAGTTGCACTTCACCGAAGTACATCTGCTGCTTCCTTAATGGCTGCCACTTTTGCTGCAAAGATTCTACAGTGGTCTGGCAGTCTGAAGCAGAATTGTTGTTGATCCGTAACTAAGCTCACTGCGTCTTTTCTCCAGCAACTCTATTCTGTAGCTTAGTCATGGTTTCGTAAACCCAACGATCACCGCTTCCCAATAGTTCCTTTACAACAAAATAAAGCCGCCAATGTCTGCCTCACACTCTCCATAAGATATGAATCCCATGACAGCTTTCTATCAAGGAAGAGGCCCAAGTTCTTTTCGACAGGATGAATTGACAGCAGTCTCAGTAAGAGAAGTGATGTTTCCGGATTTTTAAATATATATCTCTTGGTAAATGAAATCAACTCAGATTTATCAGGATTGACAGCTAAGACACTTGTTTTCACCCAGCTAGCTACCGCATTGCGGAAACTCACAGTATCTAGAAATTTTCCATTAATCATGAGCATAACATCATCAGCGTAACATCAGGCTCATCGAATTTTTCAATATGTCATTTACCATTAAGATAGGAAGTAAATAAGAAAGAATCCCACCTTTCGAGGCCTCCAATGACCACTCCGTCACGACAGTTTTGCCGCGGAGTTTCGCCAATAAAATAAAGGAATTGGTGCTTGAGAACCGACGATTAACAGTCAGAGATCTTGGAATGTCGGAAGGATCAGTGAAAACCATTTGGAATGATTATAAGACCCAAGGAAAGTGAAAGCACGATTGGTTCCAAAATCACATAATTTTTCGATAAACAGCGTCGCATTAACGTATGTGAAATAACGTTTCCCAATCACCAAGATGTCGTGAAACTGGTTATGAGTCCTGGATCTATGCTTACGACCCGTAAACAGACGATTAATCGGCCGAGTATTGTCAAAAAGGTCAGCCGAAGCCAAAAGAACCACGTCAGATGAGGTCAAAAACACGGTTACTTTTACAGTTTCTTCGATTATTGTGAGTGGTATGCGTCATCTCCCCGAAGCTAGTCGTAAAAAGACCGGGATTATGGGCCGACAACTCTTGGTTTTGCACCATGATAATGCACCGTCGCATAATGCCGTGCCGTAAACTGTTTCTAATCAACTGAAGACATTAAACGTGAATCGCTATGCATTGTACTCTATTCCAGAATTTGATTAATGATTTCGAGGATTTGAAAAAACGTTGGCACAAGTGTATTCGGAACAAGGGTGACTAGTTTGAGGAGGACGCCATAGATTTGCAAAGTCCTAATTCGCTTGAGTTTTTACTTTCCTAATTATTGTTTAGATTATTAGTAGTAATCCTATTGTGTCTATATTAAAGCGTTAATCATTTGCTGAATTACACCGACATATAATATTATCTAACTTTAATGTTCACAAATGAGTTTTATGATTTAAATATAAATCTATGAAAGTATAAAGCCATGCATCCACAATCACGTGGCTTTTGTTATTTTTGCGCTTTTGATCGATTTGTGACATTCACTTGTCTTTCATGGAGCGCATTTCGTTGCACAATAAAAATTTTGATTGAACAAAGAGATTCACACATTCTCTTTGTGTTTGCGAGTCGCGAAAAGGTTCCGGCAATATTTATTACGTAAGTAATTAACAAAATAAATATTTTCATTGGAAGGTATTTTCTTTCAAAATATTTTTTTCAAAAATCTGCAAACTAATTTACTTTTATACTATCTCAGTTGAGGTTAATTGTTACATAAAAATATCTAAATTGGATTTGGAATAAAACCAAGATAAAAAGAAACAAACAAATGGAACGAAAAAACATTCTTTGGCATTTATTTTTTGCAGATTATCTTTTTTAAATGTTGGCTGCGTCTAAGTCCCAGATGGTTCATCTTTTGAGTCCAATTTTCGATGACTCCTTCGAGCATTTCGACCAATACCTGGCGAATGACGCGGGTGATGTTTTGCTTCCAGGTCTGAATTGAAGCGGGATTGTCCGCATAGACTTTAGACTTTACATATCCATACAGGAAAAAGTCAATCGGTGTGATATCACACGATCTTGGTGTGACGTGAAATTATCTGCTCACCGAAGTTTTCTCTCAATAAATCCATTGAAGATTTGTGGACCGATGATTCCACCGGCCCATAAAACACATCAAACTATGATTTTTCCGGATGAAATAACAGCTCTTGAGTCTGTTCGGGTTGCTATTTGTCCCGAATGTGGCAATTTTACTTGTTTACATACCCATTGAAGCAGCAATGGGCTTCACCGCTGAACAAAATTTTACTCAAAAATGTCGGATCTTCTTGGAACTTTTCAGTAGCGCATAGAACGAAGCAATGTCGCCTGGAAAGGTCTAGCGGCAGGTCTAAGAGGTATCTTTTTTAAAAGTCTGTATTTTGACAGATCACTTTTGAGTCCTGTCAAGTTGTCATATTATTTTCGTTCAGTATTGTTTAACATTTCATCATGGAAAGACTTACGCTTTAACAACATCGTTCTATAAAGAATGTGTTTTGACCTTGAAAAGGTCAATCGGAGTATCAGTTAATATTTTATCTGGTTTATAGAGACTATTAAATGTTATATCCAGAAATTTTTGAGAAAAGCTAATCTAATTAAATTGGAATATATCTATGGGATATTCCATACCAAATCGACCACTTTTGAACCCGACCCCTTTAGATTTTGCTAAAACTTATCCATCCTTTTCTACCCTTTGAAAAACATATTTGAGAATTTTTTCAAAATTTTTTGTCCAACTTCAAAAAAGTTGTGAATTTTGCTATTTTTTGCTAAAAAATGGCTTTTTTATTTTCAAATAGCTATAACTTTTTCAGAAATTGACTCTTGGGGACCTTTTTTTTTTAAATTTTTGTTTTATGAACTTTTCGAAAAAATACACGAAAACAATTTAACACGATCAACTATATAAAATAATCGGTTTTTTAAGTAAAATCGTAATTTTTTTTTTGGAAGTTCGCCAGTGTTTTTTTTCCTTTAAAAAAAAACTTCAATTAATTTGACAACTATCCCTGCTAATCCCGGAGTGGGCCGATTTTTTTTTTATTTATTTATTTAAAAAAATGAAAAATTGTTTTTTCCGTAAACTTTATTTCTATCATATAAAAAATATAATTTAACGATTTTATGATTTCAAAGAAGCAATACAAAAAATTAAGTGTCAAGTGGCGACCTATCGTCTACTTCCGCTATCTAGTGTGTTAGTGGGCGGTTTGTCCCCAGAAAACCAGAAAATAGTTGGTTCGTTTCCAAACAATAAATCTGTACTTTTCCTTAATGGTGAGTATTGTTCCGAGGCATAAACGTGGCCTTCACCTTTTGGGCATTATTTGATCAACTCATTTTTTGCTATGAGACCATTGTTGTTGTGTGTAATTATAAGTTGTAATAAAAATGAACTTTTCGGTCTTTTATGCAACAGCAAAATGCAATTGAATACCTTCACTTCGACACTTCGGCGCTTCAGCGGTTTGATACTTTGTGATGTTTTCCTCATTTCTTCATTTTTAATAACAAAACACCAGTTCATTCATAGCACGCTGCTGTACAAGTGGTTGTTGTTGCTGCTGTTGCTATTTGTGTTACGTTTTTACGCTAATATTATTACCGAACACGTTGCCGGCAACGATAACAATAAAAAATTAGTTATACTGACCTAACAGCCGAACACACACACACACACGTGTGCATAAACTTACTCGCTTATACATAGGTACCGTTAATAAAAACAAACAATGTGACACACAATCGACGCTATTGAAGCGCGGCGTTGGCAAAGCGGACAGCTATGTCCGGCGTTGAATTTGCTTTTGTTGTCGCGCATGCGCCACGGCTACTTTGTAGTTCAGCGCATCGCAGCGCTAGATTCGATATTTAACCTAATTTACGGTAAATGTCACACTTTGCAAAGTAGTTTAAATGCCATTTTCATATAAAAGACATAAATATTTTCGTGACATTTTTGCGTTATGTTAGTTGTTGCTGTTTTTTTTTTTTTATTTTCTTTGAATTTTTTAATTTATTTCAGCTGCTTTTGCACTTCTTGTGATTTTGAAGTCATTCTGTGTTGTGAATTTTTGCGTTTTGCGTTTTGTGTTTGTTGATTTGTTGCGGTTTAAATGATAAATAATGAACGATTACATAGATGTATGTGTGTATGTAATATATACCGTTAAATAACCGAAACAAGTAAATATTGGTAGTCGATTCGGTGCCATTCGCAGAAACTCGGAGTGACGCATGGAACGATTTACCGCTTTTTACGTGGAGATCCCAAATTGAAAGTGTACAATATACAGTTTGTGCAAGAACTGAAGCCGCTCGACTTTCGCAAGGAACAACGCTTTGCTCTATGGTCTCTTGACAAGTTCCAAGAGGATCAGACGTTTTTGGGCCAAATTCTGTTCAGCGATGAGGTCAATTTCTGGCTCAATGGGTCTATAAACAAGCAAAATTACGAAATTTGGGATGAAACGTTGAGTTTCAAGAGCTTTCATTTCGGTCATCATCATCAGTCCATATTTCCTCAAAAATGATGCCGGTGAGAACGAAGCTATAATAGCGACTGTTATAGCGGTATGATAAGCGACAATTTGATACCTATCGATGATAAATTGAAGCTGGCGATCTCGGTGAAATTTGTCTTCAACAAGACGGCGTCACATCCCACACATCGCATCAATCAATGGATTTATTGAGAGAACACTTCAGTGGGCAGATAATTTTACGTTTGGAGCTGGTCGATTGGCCACCAACATCATGCGATTTCACATCGTTACACTTTTTTCTGTGAGGATATGTAAAGTGTATTGTCTATACGGACAATCGCGCTTGTCATTGCCAGTAACCATTCGAAATGCTCGAACGAGTTATTAAAAAATGGACTCAACGGATGTACTTTCTGACATAATCTTCAAAAATAAATGCCAAAGAATGTTGAAGTTTCTGCGCTTTTTCTTTAAAAAAGTAGGGAATCTTGGAATGGATCACCCTTTAAAAAAGAAAAATTAAGAAAATTGAAAAATGAAGAACCTTACTAATAATATTACCGGGCACTTTGTGAGCGCCTAAAAAACATACATTTTAAGGAATTAAAAAAAAGCCTAAAAAACATAAATTTTAAAGAATTAAAAAATACCTGCTGCATTGATTGTTTTGAAATTTTCAGGGTATAGGAGGATTTATACATGTTTTAAGAATACACAGCAAAATTAAAAAAAAAAATTTTGATTTATAAGAGATTTCCCATAAGTCCAGAAAAAGCTCTCCGACTAGTGCAGTGCTTCCAGCTTTCCCATGGATGAAACCTAAAAATTAAAAGATATTTTCGTACAATGATCGTCCATCAAAAGAAAAATTCAAAACTAACAAAGAGTTGAAATTGTGGTAAAATTGGTCTGCCAAAATTCGATTATTGATCAGATCAAAAAATCGATGGATCATTATATACAGATCATTCAGAAATAGTTTTCAAAATCACTGCTGTAAACATAAAAATGCGGTTTTGGAGAAACCGCGTTTAAAGATAATCTGTTAGAGCTGTTTGAACCGAGCGCCTATGATTTAGAAGTCTGTAACTCAAACACTATTTACGATATCGATTTGAAATTTTAGCATGTTATTTCTAGAGGTATGAACTATCGAAATAGGAAGAAAAGCAAACGTATTTTTTTCTAAATTTTACTTTAGGTGTACCCCTTAAGAGCTCATGCTTAAAGAAGTTTTTCAGAATAAAAAGTGAAAACAAAACAAGAAAAAACGTTAAATTCGATTGCACTTAAGTTTTAATGCCATTCCCAAGTGCATTTCTTATGTAAAAATATGTTTATGTTGATTTATTGATCAATTTGTATGACAGCTATACTTTGTAGTGGTCCGATCTGAACAATATATTCGATGAATGTGATGCTACGGGGAAAAACAACCTATACGAAGAAATTTTATCGAATAGAAAAGTTTTCCGTACAAAAAATTTATTAGAATCCGTCAGTTTATATGGCAGTTGTATGTTATAGCGGTTAGATCTGAACAATTTGCTACGAGATTGTTGCGTTACTTTGGATAATAATTTGTATCAAATTTCGTAAATATACGAGTATCTTGTCAAATAAGAAAGTTTTCCATACAAGAACTTATATAGCTCATAGTGGTCTCATATCCGGTTCCGACAAATGAGCAGCTCCTTGGAGAAAAAAAGACGTGTGAAAAATATCGAAAGTTATCGATGAATTAGTGTTCGACAGAGCGACAGATAGACCTATTTATGTATAGAATATGAATTTTTCGACATTATCCTCATATGTTGCAGTTTGTGTCCTTAAGTGGAATGAAATTTATCCATATACTTCTCTTACAAAGATTTAGGGATTTCCGGCCATCGGGATGCCTTATGGTTTACGGTAAATATGAATTGGTTAATATCTGCATAATTTTAAAAAATTTTGGAAGAACGATCTAATTGTAAGATTAAAAAAAATTGTATTTTGTTTTTGCATATATGAAAATATTCTCCGAAAATTTGATGTGAATCCTGCAAATAGGAGATATTCGGAGATATGGGTGCATTTGTAAGTATTATTCAAAGCTTGTTTTCAGAATCGATGAGGAAAATTTTCCCGAAACGACCCGATCGATCGACTTGAAATTTGCACACGACCTTCTTAGATACATATGTATCTAATAATTTCTTCTTTTAAGCCGCTCTGAAGTGTGATTAAAAAAAGAAAACGATTCTGCTCAGGAAACCACTATATTTTTTTTAAATCACAATTTTGATTAAACACTTCTTTGATAATTTCCTGAATTTATCTATGTATTGCAATAATATTTTTATGGTTTTTGGATAACGAGAATTTTAAGCAGAAAAATCTTCCTCATCCTCAGACATGTTGTTTTGAAGGTCTTTCAAGTGTTAGGATACGGGCTCAATGGAAATTTTTCAAAAAGGATTCATTGATATTAAAGTACACTAAGTTTAGTATATCTACATTATTCTTATTTATTTATTAAATAAAATTTCTTAAAAAAATACAAAAAAATCACATAGAACGCTTAAAGCCTTATACCATTATATCAATCTAATCAATCAATTTTATTTTTCACTCGGTACGAAATGAGTTCACATAGAGAACAACAAGCGTTAATGAGTCAAATATTTGCTGTTCTGTATATCTATATCTGTACATGGTATAATATAATGCAGTTGAAATCGTTGACTAACGATTGTACAGCACAGTGGCGGCCTTCGATGTGCGTGCATAAAAACTTTTATGGTGTGTGTCTTGACTAAATGAGGTTTGCTATAAAAAGCTCATGTGTTATTATGACTATAATTGAGAGCTCTTCTTTAATGTTTTCGTATGTGTATACATATCTATATATTTATATAATTCAATTGAAATTCAGACATGGAAATCGTTAAATAATTTTCCAGTTGTGACCAAATTTGGAAATTACAAATTAACACTCCTTCAGCACAATATAAAAAAAGAAGATAAAAAAAGAATAAAGAAAAGAAATAAAGGTGGTGTTTTCATCATTACTTAAGTTTTACAGTCTGTCAAGTAAGAGCGTGGTCGACTTTATCGACAGTTAATAAAAGATTTCGCTCTAATTCCTTCGCGAGTCGATAGAAGGAAGCTTTAATGGCAAAAGGCTTAGATATATCCTACGAAACTATCCGAACCCTTTTTCATACGCATGATCTAAAATGGTGCAACACAATGAAGAAGCTTCTGTTGACTGAAAAACTTGTGACAAAACAACTCGCTTGGGCGCATGAGAATATTGATAGAGATTTTGAAAATGTCATTTTTACTGATGAATATTCTATATGGGCACGATCTATTCTCACGCGAGCCTGGTCAACTTCCACCAATAGGCTTGGTCAGCGGACCGTAAAACATGGAATAAAGGTGCATCTTTGGGGCTGCTTCTCAAAGCAGGGATTCGGCACTTTGCACCTCTTTACTGACAACTTAAATGACGAGAAAATGATAAAAATCTTCAAAAAGGCTTTACTGCTAGTTGCCAAATGATGGCTCATTAGAAAAAATGAAGATTGGATTCTGCAGGATGACAACGATTCTAAACACCGTAGCAAGCTCTGTACTCAGTGGAAAACTTAATCTGGTATCTTTACATTGGATAGGCCGTCGCAGTCGCCCGATGCAAACCTTATTGAAAATGTGTGGGCATATATTAAACAGAAGCTTCGTGGAAGACGCACATACACTTTGAAGCAGTTGTTTTATGAAATTCATCGGATTTGGAGATCCTTAAGTCGGCTGCTTAAGTCGGTACACCTGAGTAGTGCATTGCGATTTTTTCAATGGATAAGAATATCAAATAAAGAATTTGTCTAAAATTTTGTATATCCAACTAAATTTCGTGTGCGGAATCGCTGCGAATGTTAGAAAAGGCTTATGCTGATTTAGTTTTATCAAAAAACACAAGCCTAAACCCAGAAGTGGTACAAAGCCATCAAGGGCGGTCGAGAGATCATTGAAGGCTCTAGCGAGTCCGTTCGAATGATTTTGGTGCATATTTTGGGTATGAAACGTGTTCTTGCTCTACTCGTCCCGATAAAACTGATTATTTTTTCAAAAAAGAGTACCATAAACAGGTCTCTTTGGATATGCTTGATTATGCCAATTCTGTTCTCATATTCTTGGAGACTTTATAACTGTCGATGAGACATGCAAACAAGTCAGCAGTCATTGAAATGGAGAGAAAAAACGAGCTTAAACCAAAGCCGCTCAAAAATCAAGGTAATGATCTTTGTATCATTCGATATTCATGTATGTATTAGTGCATCATGAATTTGTTCCGGCTGTCCCTCCGGACGTTAATAAGGAGCTTTATTTGGCCGTATTGAGGCGTTTTCATGAGAACATTCGTCGAAAACGGCGGAAATTGTGGAAGAACAATTCATGGACTTTACACGACTGTGACCGATTTTATAGCCAAAACCACGATGAATTCCATCGATCAACCGCCGTGTTCATCAGATTTGGCTCGGTGTGACATTTTCTTGTTAGCCAAACTGGATTTGTCGGTCCATGGAATCCGTTTTCAGTCGATCGAAGAGTCAAAACAAAATTCGCTAAAAGGGCTGAAGGCCATCCACAAAAAGTGCTAATGAAAAGTGGTTCGAGGACTGGAAAAATCGTTGGCATAAAACTATTACATCTGGTGGGGATTAGTTTGAAGGCGACATAACTTTAAAAAAATACCAATAACCTTTGCCTAAAGTCCAAGGTTTTCATGGTCATGGTTATGAATGGTCGCTCCTTCAGTCTATTTCGTTTGGGAATCTTCAGGATTATAGCAAGTGCCCTTATATTGGTCACATAACCTGTTTCTCTATTTTGTTATAATGATTTAATACCTAAATCAAGCGCCGTAGGATTCAAGATAATACCAGTCATCTCCACTCCAAAGCTTTTCTGAAAAACATCCATTGCATGTTCTTCCACACGTAATGCCGTAGATAGCTCCGGGGTCATATGGAGCGAAGTAGTAAATATTCGGAGTATTAATAGACAGCAAAGCCGCTGGGCAAAACTCGTTATTTTTCAAATGATCGAAATAGCCCGTTCGAGAATTTCTTATTTCGAACTTAAAACAACTCATCGTTTGTTTATTTTTCCAACTCATACAGGAGTATGCAACTAGTTTAGAATACTAAAAACAATTTTCGCTCACACAGCCAGGCTCCCGCATCGCCATCGCCATTGCCATTGTCAACTTTGAGGTTACAGCTATTGCTTTCGTATTGAAATTCAAATTCACGAATACAAATTGAAATTGAATTGGGAATTGGTCGGTGCGTGTGGGCGTGTGGGTGTTCCCACCACGCGCTCGGGTGTCACAAGTACGCGCAGTGTCCCAATCGTTATTTTTTGTTGCATTTTTTTGGAGTTTTTTTTTGGTTTTTGCATCGCGCACATCAATGCTTTCGACATATGACAGACGAAATTCACAGATTTTAGCCGAAAATATCGACAAAATTCGTTGACACTATTTCCGCTTGCAGTGTAGCGCGGCAGCGTAATGGTAGCGCTATGGAAATCGCATTAAAATTGAGTGGGGCGGGGAGGGGGGTTAACGAATGTTGCCGATAAAAATTTATATTCAAAATATTGCTAAAGCATTTCAAATTTAAACACTATAACTGCGATGGAAAAGAGAATTTTTATTTTTAGGCGAGCTGTGAGCATGTATTCGTGTTTGAATTGACGCTGCCGCAGCGCAGCCGAAATTAACTGGAATTCGTTAGTTTATAAATAAAATAAATCAGATCGAAATTCCCCCCGGACATTGGGTCACTTGTGTTGAGAGGTGTCGATTAGCTTGTGTGGATTTCTGTGAACCGCAATCGCTTAAATGACAACCTACCTCTGTTACGGAAACTCGCGTCGGGAATTGAGTAAATTTTTCAATTATTGATTTATTTATGATTGTGGCATAATTTATATTTCCGATGTCAAAAAGTCTTTCGGTTTGAAAAATATATGGTTTGTGTCTTAGCTAAAGTCTTCCCAGCTATTTGATCTCACTGCTTATGAATGAAACGCAATGAATTAGAGGTACTTCCA
This sequence comes from Bactrocera zonata, assembly GCA_037783105.1. Taxonomy (NCBI): domain Eukaryota; kingdom Metazoa; phylum Arthropoda; class Insecta; order Diptera; family Tephritidae; genus Bactrocera; species Bactrocera zonata. Next base: position 665,484 of record JBAWJQ010004255.1, read on the forward strand.
CGAATTTCCTTATTTCTAAGTTTCTCTTGTCTTCAAAAGAGCCTAAAATAGCCCCTAAGAGAAGCGAAAAAAGACATAAATAACATAAAAGACATAAATTCAGTTAGCTCGTTAGGCCACTTTATAACCTTGAACATATCGGTCTACGTTTACAATATGCAGATGAAATCTACCAGTGAGACTAAAAGCATTTCGGCTGCTGTTGCGCCAGAAACTTTCAGTACTTATAAGCTTGCCCAAAATTTCCCTTTTTTTGAGTAGTTAAGGACACTATAGTTGATTTTATTATGCAAACTTTTGCGCTGTAGCATAGCGCGGATGTGGACTATTTCAATTTATTCCTAGCTTTATACATATGTATATAAACTGAAGTTTAGAGAGTTTAAAATTTCTTTCAATATTTGACGATATGGAAGGGTTAGGTTAGATTAGGTTAGCTGGCTGATACCTCAGCGTGACGGAGGAATCACTCTTTGCAGTTTCGTTCAATCCGCTGTGAATCCAAATGAGAAACTCCTGTGGCTATATGTTAGCTTTTAGCGAACCGCCTTGAATCTATCACAAATCTGTTTGAGTATTTTATGTATATTTTTGAAATATCATCTATATGTCTAAGCGCATCAGGCCCGAGATGTTCTTGCCTCGTTCAGGCAAAAGCGGGACATTCGAGGAGAAAGTGCTGAGCTGTTTCTATATCACCTTCTTACAAACAGCTGATGTATCTGGTCTCCAGTAAGATATTCAATCTTATTGCATGAATCTCGATGGGATAATGTCCCGTTAAAACGCCTATAACCATTTAAAGGTGAACCTTGCTAAAATCGAAAAGTTTGCGAGACCTCTTTCGATTTACCCCAGACCAGAAGAACCTTACGATTGCACAGCTGTGGTGGCTGGTGCACCCCCAACCACATAGCTGAGTTGGAGAGCAAACTACGACTATGACTTCTTAATGAACGGGTTTTGCGGCTATTGGAATACATAGCTACTAGGGACACATATTTTGGTCATATTTTTCAGTCCATATCTTAATTAGTAATATTCTATACCTTGCTCATTGTTGTCGAATTGTTCTTCCGCAATTCCGGCCTTTTCGACGGATGTACTCAGGCAAACGCCTCAATACGGGCAAATAGAGCTCCTTATTGGCCGTCTGACTATTCGGAACAAATTCATGATGCCCCTAACCACGAATATCAAAAAAAAAAAAAAAAAAAACTATGATCATCACCTTGATTTTTGAGCGACTTTGGCGTGGTTCTTTTGGTTTTGGTTCGTTTTTCCCTCCATTCCGATGATTTTTGACTTGTTTGCACGTCAAACTCATAAACACGTGACTCACCGCCTATACTTTCCATGAATGTGGGATCGGAATTCGCACGATCAAGCATATCTAAAGAGGCCTTTTTACAGTACTCTCTTTTAAAACAAATTAGTCGAGCAAGAACGCGTTTCATACCCAAAATATCCACCAAAATCATTAGCACGGACTAGTGAGAGATGTCGAGCTCTCTTGTCACATCTTTAACACTTGACTGACGATTTTCAAGCACCATATCCTTCACTTTTTTTAATATCTTAATCAGTTGAAGAGCGCGGCTTGTCTTAAACAAAATCTCGATCGCCTTTGAAGGCTTTATACCTTTCGTAGCTTTGTGTTTTTGATAAAACTGAATCACCTTAAACCTTTTTCAATATTCGCAACGATTCAGCACACGAAATTTGGTTATAAATATAAAATTTGAGACAAATTCTTTATTCGATATTTTTATCTATTGTAAAAATTGCAACGCACTACTGAGATGTTCCGACCTAAGCTGATACTGGAAGCAGCTGGTTGACAGTGCTTTTTGTTACAATGTTTATTGACGATCACCATGATGAACCCAGTCAGTTTATTCATATTCGTCTGTACGTCCAACTGAACGATTAAATTCAAGTTCTCGTATAGAAAACTTTTTTTTTACAAGGTAAGGTCACATAAATAAGCATTGATTATTATGCAAGGCAATGGTACAATTATTTACTATATATCGGACTACTGCGATATGTAGCAGCCAAACTTATCGATTAAACTCAAGTTGTTGTAAGGAAAACTTCAGCATATGAAACCCATCAGCTTCGGTATAGACAAAGTTAACTTTTTTCTTCCTTCTTTCAATGCCATCAAATTCAATCTGGTTGCTCTAGAACCTAGCCTATCTAAAGATAACTGGGCTAATGTAGGTTTTGTTTAATCTGAGAATATAGTTATATAATAAGCAAATGGCATCGACAATCGCAAGTACTTGTAAAAAGTGTTGGGGTCATTTTCCAAATCAGAGGGAACTCGAGTTATTCGTATTATTTTACAAAACTGTGTGAGATTTACAGATACCGTATTCAGACAGTGTGACGATGTGCTGCCGTATAATTTGAATTTTTATTTGAAAAATAGTCGTTTCTCGATTTGTTATAGAATTACCTTGTTTAAGGCCAAAATTATAAGGCTTAAGGGGGTATTCTACTCTAGAAATCAAATTTTAGGCAGTTTTTTGAATTTTATTAAAAAAAAAAAACCAAAAATATTTTTACTATCCATTTTTTATGGTGTTTTTATTGATATCTTAAGAATACAGAAAAAAAGTTTTACAAAATAATATTTAAAATTAAAATAATTAGAGGGGGGAGAGACAGGTGTAAAAAAAATGGCGCATCCTGGTGACATTGATCTTGACTATCCTGGTGGTCTGAAAAAAAAATCAAAAGAAATTCTTAATCAGTAAGGATGCTGTTATAGTCCGGGAACACGAAAAAAAAATTTTTTTTTGAAAAATGGCGACTGCCTGAAAATAAAAATCATTTTTTACGCTTTTTTTTGAAATTCCTGAATTTTTTTAAAATATTAAAAACAAAAATTTTGGCACGATGCTGGTAGGAACGATAAAGGATTATGTAAAAAAGGTTCACAAAAGATTTCAAGTAAATCGGTTGTATAGAACTTGAGATAATGCCGGTACCGTGTGGAAAAAAGTAGTTTCGAGAGAAACGCGTTTAAAGTTTAGGAGACAATTCTAGTGAACACGGACGCCACCTCACAAAATCGGCTGTATCTCCGAAAATAAGTCGAATTTTGAAAAATCCTTCCAAGGTCATATTTTTGAAAGTCTAAACTTTAAACATATGAAAAAAATCGATTTTTTTTTTAATTCTAGAGTAGAATACTCCCTTAAGCACTGTGTTAACGGAAAACTCCGATTTTTTATGCTGATTCCACAAAAGTTGGGCTATTTTTTTGAAGTCAAACTGTATATGGTTGGACGAAGTTCACATCGGCTCTAATCCTTTCGCGACCCATTTGAATTGCTCGACCTTCTAACATGTGCTACCGATAATGGATGAATACCGAACTTTCTGTTCGTATGTCCTTCAATGAATTACTTTTTCTTTCAAAACTGAATGCATATTTTATGAAAAAGAGCCTGCTGGAGACAGTTAAAGCAATTTCAATTTCAATTTATTTTTAATTTTTTTTTCTTTGATTTTAGTGATGCAGAAATAATTTCAAATCCACTTTATAAAGGCACTTCTATATACACAAGCTTATGTATATCAAGGTATAAATGTATAAGGTGCTCTCAAACTTCAAAGTGGCAGCCTCTTAATTATTCCATTTGTCATTTTCTGGAATTTATTTCTCTTTCCACGCTTTTCACGCTTTTGACTTTTACTTTTTATTGTTATTATTATTTTTAAGCGTTCGTTTTAACTTTAGCGCGTTTATAATTATTGTGCCACATATGCAGCAAATATTTACTTTTGCCACACACTCACACACACATACATACTCCTGAGACATATGGGTAAATAAACGCACTTTTCGTTGTGAAGTATTCCAACGTGTATGTATGTGGGTATATGGGAGCCTCAAATAGCGTTGCATGCCACTTGCCTCTTTTGTAATAATTTTAAGTATTTCAATTTTAATATTCATGCATGATTCGAGTTTCGCAGCAATTACCATAAGAAATTTACAATTAAGGCATTTGTTTATGTTTCCAATTATAAGCACGTGACTGTAAATGTATTCCATATACGTATGTACATAAATATAAGCCGTCGGACCAAAAACAAAAAAAAAAAAAATGCTGCGCACTTCTAACTTAATTTTAAGGCAGTATGGCAATAAAACCTTGAGAATTAAGAAACATTCAGGCTCATCTAGCAGAGTAAGGTTTTAAGAAATATAGAAGGTAAAGGATCTCCCAACAAGAAGGAAGTGATCTTAAAATGAAATAAAGCACTCAAATTTCATCGAAATGTGTGCTGTTGTTGTACAGATAAATATACATACATACATATGCAATTTACGATTTGAATAAAATTGTAGCTCCTTTCGATGACTCGGTTTGGAGCATTTCGGCTATGGTGCTCTAAATTATGCTTTTTTTTAGCTCTTCGAGCGTTACTGGTGTTTTGGCGTAAACCTTTGATTTAACACACGCCCAGAGAAAATATTCTAGAGGCTTTAAATTGCATGATCTTGGCGGCCATTTAACTGGGTGATTTCTCGAAATTAATGATTCGCCAAACTTTGCTCGTGCCACCTGGTTTAGATGTGGAATATAAAGCGGCGCACCGTCTTTTTGGAAATAGAGATTTCATTAAATTTGGGAAAAAAGTCGGTCAATATCATATTATAACGCTTGCTATTGATAATAATGGCATTTCCTTCCGTATTTCGAAAAAATAAGGCATTCAATTTTTGGGCATACAATTGTGTTTCCCGAACCACACGAGAGCCATAGGAACAATTTTATTTGTTAACGAAGCCATTAAGACAGAAATAGCAGAAAACTATTTTTTATTTTACAGTAGCCACTGAAGAATACATATGAATTTGAGTAATAATTGTACTTAACTCAGATAAAATTTTACTTGAATCCGTAAATAAACATGGTGTCCGGAAAGTAATAGGACTGAGTCGATTTAAATAATTTTTTGAACCAATCGTTACACTTTTTTTGAATCTTTCAAAATAGGCTCCTTCTGCGTTGAAGCAGCGCTGCCAGCGCAATTTCCAAGCATTGAAGACGTCACGGAAGGCATTCTCCGGAATAGTGCATGCTGCTTGGAGCCCCCAGCCTGTCGTCTCAAAATATTTGCCTTTAATCGGCCTTTTCAGTGAATGAATCAAAAAAAAAAGTCCTGGAGCTGGGCATATCCGGGCTGTAAGGTAAAGGGTGGGCCATATAAAATTTTAAATTTAGAAAGTCAATAAAAAAAAAACGGCTTGATATTTGTCAAATGTCTAACATTTATTTAAAAGGTTGTTTTATGAAATTTATTTGTGGAAAACAATTTCGTACAAATGACCACCACGGCTGAGTTTACAGTAGCTTATCCGATCCACCCAATTTTGGAGTACTTTCTTGAGGTTTCAGGCCTTATGGAATCCACAGCAGCTTGAATCTCGTACTTTAGATCTTGAATTTTTTCTGGATGGTTGGCGTAACATTTATCTTTAACATCTCCCCACAGAAAATAGTCCAACGGAGTTAAATCGCAGCTTCTGGGAGGCCAATTCACATCACCTCTTTTGCTGATTATGCGATTTTCGAAGATAGGGCGTAAAAGATTGAGTGTAGCGTTGTTTGGGATGCCGTCCTTGGTTAGGTAGCTGTTCACAAGAAAGGCGGTGTGGGCAAAGCGTTGTTGTGGTGCAACTTCCAATCAAGTGCGATATCTGGTTGGATCCGATTGACTCTTCGTGTGAGTCTTTTGAGGACTTCCACGTAAAACTTGGCGTTGACGGTTTGTTTAGGAGGAACAAATTCATGGTGGACGAGTCCTATTACTTTCCGGACAAACCCTGTAGAATAGTTAGACACTTTAACTTTTTCTTAAACAATACCTCGATCGCAAATTTTATAGAATTTAATGTAATAGAACATCGGACATATGACTTTATTTCGACATTAAGGCGTCGAATGATGACTACTAACTGGTTTAACAGCTTGGAGCTTTGGGTGATGTCAAATCAGTCATGTGGTCTAAGTGGCCAATTTGTTGTTGATTGGATCTGCAAAGATTTTTACCAGACGTCATAGTCTTGCGAACTCTCAGCACACTTATTGTCAATTTTTCGCACTTTTGGCCCCATTATATATGTGAAAGGCTATATCAGTTAATTTATATAGAGCGAGTACTGGAATTTGGTGTTATGCCGTTTAGACTCAGAATGCATGGAGCAAGGCAATCTTAAAATTTTCTGAGACAGATATCAGTAATCCGCCAGTCGATCCGCCACAAAACCAGCAAACTATAAGAGCTGCTGAAAATCCTTGGGCTTCAGTGCTTTCCGCCAAACTTGAAAAATATTTAGCCGCTCGAATAGCTCGGAGAGATCTTTCCCGATCTCTTGGTATTGCTCAAACCATTAGCAAATTTGAATGCTCAGCAATAAATGCGTCATGATCTATCCTTATACCAGATTTTGAGCCCCACAAATTCGATGAAAAGGATGTCCAATAGTAAGAGGAATAGAGAAGTCCGGTTTCCTTAATATGAGTGCGTATTCACTGTTTGAGCTACTTTTTTGCCGCATAATAGATCCAACACATTCCTAATATGTAACTCTATCCTTATGTAACTACTAAGTGCGAGTGTATTAAAACCCAATAAACTTTTTACGCACAGTACACGAAACTTTAAAAGGATTATTGAGTTGTTCGCCATTTACGACAGCGCGCTTATGCATATTTGTTGTTTTTCACACCAACCAACGATGACTAACTTACCAACTATATACAAACAGATATATATATTCTATATGTTCTTATGCTTGTAAATAAATAACGGCATATCTTAGCTTACTTATAAAGTGTTTACTCATTTCGTTCATAACAAAGTAATGAAAGTTTATGCATCAAAAGTTTATGTGAAAGCGAAAAAGAGAGCTTAAAAGCGCTTCGATCAACTTGGCGCGTTTTTAACGATATAAGGATGTGTATAGTATTATATGTACGAGTATATGTATGTATGGTGTTCGCATCGATATTTTAAGATGCAGTCAAGTGCCTTTATATAGATGGTGTAGTATTTGGATATATAAATTGTATGTGGACATTTTTTTGTATTGAAGTGTATAAAATACCAAAGGACAAGTTTATTTATTATTTGCAAGGATTTTCACTCAACGTCCTTAATCATTTGTACTTAAAATACCTAAAAAATGATTTAAGTTTTTATTATTTTATAGTTAAATTATCTATAAAAAGATATTCTTCAGTTTGGATGGCGGCTATATACATATTAAAGTGGTTCGATCTGAACAATTTCTTCGGAGATTGAATCGTTAGCTCAGACAATAACCTATGACAAATTGATTGAAGGTATATCCTTAAATGAAAAAGCAATTCCATACCAGCACTTGATTCATATCAAGATATAGTTTGTATGGCATCTTTACGCTATAATGGTCCGATATTGGCGGTTCCAACAAATGAGCAGGATCTTGTAGAAAAAGGTACGTTTTTCAGATCAATAACTCAAAAAGTTAGGAACCCGCATTCTTTCTACACTGAAGCTAAAGTTTTTTATACTCTTGCATCCAGTTTCTACAGAGTACTATAGTTTTGTCCACCTAACGGTTGAATGTATCACCTAAAACTAACAGAGATAGATATTGGGTTATATAAATGATCAGGATGACGAGAAAAGTTGAAATCCGGTTGACTGTCTGTCTGCCCGTCTGTCCGTGTAAGCTGTATCTTGAGTAAATATTGACATATCTCGATGAAACTTGGTACGCGGGTACCTTAGTAAAAAATTTCGAAATCGTCGATGGGCGCAATCAGACCACTGCTACGGCCACAAATCACCATTAATCGAAAACGTATAAGAGGCCATTACTAAACACTAAATAAAGATAAATGAAGATATATTGGTTTGTAAAAAAAGTCTTGCTTTATTTTTAATGAATCAATTCGTGTGGCACCTATACATCGATCTTCTTAGTGACTCCAAGCTTCTTCAAATGGTTTATAACGGTTTGATGAATACTATGCCGGTCTCTTTCGACCAATTCAGCGATTTTATCGCAATTTTCGACGACAGGCCTTCCGGAGCGTAGCACATCTTCGACCACCTCTACACCAGAACGAAAACGTTGAAACCATCGTTGTGCGGTGGAAATGGAAACTGTATCGGGTCCATAAACTGCACAAATTTTATTGGCGGCTTGAGATGCATTTTTGCCTTTATCGTAGTAGTACTGTAAAATATGCCGTATTTCCTCTTTATTTTGCTCCATGTTTGCGACACTATAACTCACGAACGACTTAAAAGAAACGACAATCAATCAAAGACGTGTTGGCGCGTGAAATAAGCTTTCCAAAAAGGTATAGCATGACCCGATGCGACGAATAAAACTAGAACTACGCGCTTTCAGCGCCAACTATCGAAAATACCGCAGGACTTTTTTGACAACCTAATATATAATAGTAGCAAGGGGCCCCTGTGGAAATATTATCTTGAAAAATGAGGCTTGGCCTCGCCTTCTTAAAAGTTTAATGTACATATTTTCTAAACCACTTAAGCTACAACAACAAAATTTGCTGAGTACAAATCTTTTAAGAACTTCTACCGACAGTGTGACTTCTACCTATAACCCCGCTCATTCCCCATATAACGGTACTGTTAAAAAGTACTAAACGCACGATAAATCAAAAACTAAATACGCCAATTACATTAAATTTTACCACCAAGATATAGGTGTACAAATTGGAGGATCAAATCCCATATCTCGGGACCCGACCAACCGATTTCGACAAAATTTAGGAGGTGGCATTCTTTTAACATTTTTATATCACAATGTGAAAATGGACAAAATCGGACAACAAACACGCATACTTCCCTTATAGCACAGTTTTAAATTCCATTTGATTCGTTCAGTTTCCAATACACAAATCAAGAAGCAATTAATATAACGGGATAAAATTGTTTAAATCCAATAAAAACTTATCAAGCGCTAAGGTACAGAATATCTAGACCCCAATACCTATAGTTGACTTTTAATTAAGGGATAATCGTTCTATTATAATGGTATGTCTGTATGTCAAAAATGGGTTGGATCGGACCAATACTCTCTTTAGTCCCCATATACTTAATATAAAGATTTTAGAACTTCCAGGTGACTTTGTACCGCATATATCGGCCAACATGTGCGTTACCCCAATGAAAAGAAGAGAGTGTGTTTTACATATAACAGTCTATATTTGTGCTTAAAATGGATAAATTTGGAAAACTGGCCTAGCCCCTATATAACAAATATCAGGATTTTCCCTGGCTTTCATTCTTGCAAATAGTAGGAAGAGTATAAAATGTTCGGCAACCGAACTTAGCCTTTTCCTTACGTTTTTTTAGTTTTTAACACACTCTTTACACTTCGTCCTGGCTGATATCCACAGGTAAAATTTTTGGAGTAAATGACGGGAGATGATCTGCATCGTAGTACAGAGTTCCGTTGTGACAATACATTGTGGATTTTTTATATGTTCCAGATTCACAATACCCTAAAAAAATATACCCTGATTTGGTGGTGCTCCGGGCATGACGCCGAACCGTTTTGTGAAATTGTAACCGTATTCGAGGGCGACACACTCTACCTTTTGAATTTCGTGTTCAGAATCATTGAAAATGTTGGAAGAGGCTTACGGTGACTCAGTTTTATCAAAAACACAAGCCTATGAGTGGTGCAAGGCCTTCAAAGCCCATCGCAAGAGCGCTGAAGTCATGCCTCGTTCTGGACGATTTTCGACCTTTTCAACTGATGAAAATATTAAAAAAGTGAATAAATATGGTGCTTGAAAATCGTCAGGCAAGTTTTATAGAGATGAAAAAGGAGCTCGACTTATTTCGCGAGTCTGTACGAGTATTTTTGTGCATATTTTGGTTCCAATCCTATATTCATGGAGAGCATTATAACTGCCACTGCGACATGGGTTTAAGGAGGTATTCTACTCTAGAATTTTGAAAAGTTCGATTTTTTTTCATATATTTAAAGTTTAGACTTTCAAAAATATGATCTTGGAAGGATTTTTCAAAATTCGACTTATTTTCGGAGATACAGCCGATTTTGTGAGGTGGCGTCCGTGTTCACTAGAATTGTCTCCTAAACTTTAAACACGTTTTTCTCGAAACTACCCTTTTCCACACGGTACCGGCATTATCTCTAGTTCTATACAACCGATTTACTTGAAATTTTGTGTGAACCTTCTTTATATAATCCGTTATCGTTCCTACCAGCATGGTATCAAAATTTTTGTTTTTAATATTAAAAAAAAATTCAGGAATTTCAAAAAAAAGGCGTAAAAAATGATTTTTATTTTCAGGCAGTCGCCAGAGAGAGTCGGCAGAGTCAAGATCAATGTCACCAGGATGCGCTATTTTTTTACACCTGTCTCTCCCCCCCCTATAATTATTTTAATTTTTAATATTTTTTTTTTAAATTTTGTTTCTGTATTCTTAAGATATCAAAAAAATGGATAGTAAAAATATTTTTGGTTTTTTTTTGAAATAAAATTCAAAAAACTGCGCAAAATTTGATTTCTATAGTAGAACACCTCCTTAAGAGATTGACAAGCAAACAAGTCGACAGTCATTGGAAAGGAGGGAAAAAACGAACCAAAACCAGAAAAAACTATGCCAAAGCCGCTCAAAAATCAAGATGATACTCATTTTGATTTTCAATATTCATGGTTTGGTGCATCGTGAAATTGTTCCGAAGGGACATATGGTCAATAAGGTGTTCCATTTGGCCGTCTTTAGGCATTTGCGTCAGAACATTTGTCGTAGCGACCGGAATTGTAGAAGAATAATTCATGGATTTTACACAGTTATAACGCACCATCACATCGAGCCACGGTTGCCACCGAATTTTAATCCAATGAATGCCATCGTCAACCACCATATTCATCAGATGTGCCACCGTGTGATTTTTCCTTGTTCCTCAAACTGAAATTGCCACTTCGTGAAACCACTTTTCAGTTAATCGAAAAGATGAAACAAAATTCGCTGAAGGAGCAGAAGGCCGTTCCAAAATATGTTTCGAGGGCTGGAAAAATCGGTGGCATAAGTGTATTAAATCTGAGTTTAGAAATCCAAATAATACAATGCTTGTTAAAAATTGCCAGTTACTTGCTCCTGCGAGGACCTATAGTTGATCTAGTTGTATAAACTGTTCTTGAAAGAATCATTTCTTATTCTCTTATTATTAATATATTATATATTTAAAAAAAGCGAAAACAAACAAATATCTTGGCAATCATTGCAATATGTGTTGCGATAAGCCATTTGTTTTCACCTCAGCGGCATATAAATGTGTTTTTGAAGTTATAATGTCACCATTTTCACCATTGCATTCAAAATTCGGAGTCATTTGTTTCCCAACGGCGAAGCGAATTCGATGCTCAACCTACTCACCACACACCACATTTCTCCTTCGAGACTAAGCAAACGCTTGTCGGCGATTTTGATTAGCTGTTTGTTGGTAGCGCGGCGGATTCGCGTGGCCGAGTCGCCGCTGTGGCTTGGTTGGCGGCGCAGGCCGGTCTGGGGGTTGGTTGGTTGGGCGCTCGGCCGTTCGGGCGAATACGAAAATTTTGCTGTCAACGCAGAAAGACGGGACTGACCTAGTTAACACACTTCTACGTGGAAATGGCTAACATGAGTGTGCACAAACTCACACACACACACGAACGCGCTGACTTGCATATGCATATACGTGTGTATGTGTGCGTGTATGTATGCAGCTGCATTTCAGCGAAAGCCTGTGAGCATGTACGCAAATGAATGGGTGGATGCAGAGGGGGACGTGTTGGTTGGCTGCTTGCCTTGCTAACGGTACGCTTCACTGCCTCGTAGATTGGGGTTTCATTGGCGGCTTGGTAGATCGTTTGACGCTTGTTGTTGCGTTGCATGCAAATCAGTGTCGAAAATTGCATATGTTGCATGTGCAGCACTTGGCAATAGCCGCGCACACACACATAGACGCGCTTGTGATGTGTTGTGCCGCGTAGCTTTGTGTGTGTGCCTTAATAGGTAGACGGCGTGGACGCAAAGCGGTTGCTGGTGGTGCCGGCAGGCGCTGGGTGGTTTGCTGGTTGTTGTTGGCTGCTGATATTTTGCCTGCGCCATGGTTCAATATTTGCCCAGTGTTGATAGGTTTATTATGGTATTAGCAGCGATTAATGCCGAAGACAATAATGACCTAGCAAAGGGCCGGCGCTGAGCGGCGTGCAGTGCGGGCGCGCTGGTCAAGAGCATATTGGAAATTGCATCTTAAAGCAGCGTAAGCAGCTGCAGATTGCCTGCCGTTAGAAAGTGAGCGTACAAACAATACTAATATTAATTTCATGTGGAAGGCGCTGCGCTGCGGCAACAAGTAATTGAGGTTACGTATACGCCGTGTACGTTGAGTTTTATTACCCCCAGCGCATTCGTTGGTTTTTGTTATTGCTTGCTGGCGAGCGTAAGTGTGCTTTTTAATTTCCTTTAATCTCGCATTTTATCTATTTGTTTGTTAAAAAGAATGCTTTCGAAATTTTCGCATTTTGCAGGGAAATTGAGTGCACACACTTTGTTGTTGCGTAAATTGAGCAAAGCTTTGAAGGTGTTGTTCATCAATTTCATATTAGCGACGACTAGCAGCTGCATTGCTTTTGTTTTTGTTTTCCTTGTTGTTTTGTTCTCCTAGTAGCTGGAATAGTTCATCGCTGGTTTGGTTGTGCGCGTGTGTTTGTGTGTGTGGTTGGTCATGGATGTAAACAATTTTCAATTAAAAATCAATTTTTGTTTTTACTGCTGAAAGAGGGGAGAAAAAGCAAAAAACGAGACAAAATATTGCTTAACAAAGTGAAACAGCAATAACAACAAAACTAAACATGTATATACGCACACATTCACGTATAAATATATATACATATATGTATAAATTAGGGTGGGCAATAAAAACAAATGCTTTTTTTACGCTTGGTACTCTAAGAACTAAGTTCTTGGACACCTCTAGGAAGTCTTTCCAAGTATGGGCTCTTAATTGTAACCGGATGGCCCTCCGCCTTACAGTTTTCTTTTTTTTCTCATATTATCGAATAGAAAAGTTAAAATTTCGCTTCCAACTACTTGAAAAGATATCTCGTTGAATAAATTTCGTAGAAAACTGATAACTCTGCAAACAGATCTCTCATTATTTTTTAAAAACACAAACATTGAAGGGGTTGCATGGGGCTTCTCGGGTAAAAAATAATCTTTTTTCAATAATTTTTTTCTTGTATAAAAAAGGAAATATTTTATTAGAATTTTTGTTGTTAGAAACATACACTATTAACGAAGAAATTCTGATTTTTTTGGAAACAAATATTTTAAACACGGCCATTGTGACGCCATTTCCGTTGACCCCTGGGAAAAAAGATGCGCTCGCGTTGGCAGGATAACTCTTTACAGGATCATATAAAGTGAAAAATACGTGTTTTAGTTAAAACCTTAACTTAGAACTTATACGAAAGAAAAAATATTGAAAATGGGTTTTTTGTAAAAAATCCTTCGCCCAAGTCTTTAAGAGTTACATCTCTTGTGTAAAATTTCATGAAGACCACTTCAGTAGTCGAGAAATGTTGCCACTTAATTTATAGGAATTGTCCGAAAAGTAATAGAACTGAGTCGATTTCATAAAAATTATTGAACCATTCGTTACAATTCTTTAAAAATTTTCAAAATAGGCTCCTTCTGCGTCGATGACAGCTGGCAGCGCGGTTTCCAATCCTTAAAGGCGTCGCTGAAGGCATTCTCCGCAATAGCCTTGAGAGCCGAGATGCATGCTGATTGGATCCTTTCTGTTGTCTCAAAATGCTTGCCTTTCATCAGCCTTTTCAAGAAAGGAAACAAAAAAAGCCCGGTGCGTTGGAATGCCGGCTTTGGTTAGATAGCTGAAAGGCGATGTCGTAGTGCAACTTCCAATCGGCTGCCATGTCTTGTCGTATCCGATTGACCCTTCGTTTGAGTGTCTTGAGAACTTCCATGTAAAACGTGGCGTTGACGGTTTGTCCAGGAGGAACAAATTTACGGTGGACGAAGCCTTTGTTGTTAAAAAAGACAATGATCATCGTTTTCAATTTGAATTTGCTCATTCTTCTGTGCGACTTCTTTAACTTTTGACCCACCCTAATATACATTCACATATTCAAGAGCAAAAAGTGTTCTTAGCGGGTAGACAACGTTAGCACATACTTCGTTTTCGCTTTTGTTTTTGTTCAATTGATTGCTTGGTTACCACAAAAGTGTGGTGAAAAAGCTTCAGAAAGTTTCACGCGTTACACGACACAAACAACAACAACAAGTGCAATATGCACAGCGCCACTATATTGAAATTAAGAAAAGTATTCCTATTACATGATCGCATGCAATTGCTGGAAGCTCGCCATGGCAACTAATTTACAAACGGGTCCAACGCGTGCTAGCGCGGCAATCAAGCTGAGCTAATGTCTCCTCAACGCGTGGCGAGGACAACGACACGAGCTTGCTACTCGCATATAAGCATTTATGTAGAGGAAGGAATATGTTTTGTATATAATTATCTGTCGTGAAGGGTTAAAAGTCAAAACATTTAGTAATTTTTATATGACTTAAAGACATATAACCTAATACACGTGTCAAGAGTAAAACTCACGACAATTTTCGGAATAGAAAATTTATGGAATTATCCAAAAAGTATTTTTTTACTTTTCGGTTGCTTTTATCATTTAAAATTAATCGAGTTAGATAAAGGGTTACATATATAAAAATTATTAGGAGGAGTTTGGTATGTCAGATGAGTGAAATGGCGCTGAAAAAAAATTAAAAAAAAAAAATTATCCAAGCCATAAGGGAAGTTATAAAACAGAGAATCACTCTGGAGAAGAATATCTATGGTTTAGAAAATGTTAAAAAGTGGAAGTGGCGTTCACTTAAAGCTACAGTCATGGATAGAGAAATATCACACTTTCAAAATAAGTTATTCAAATAAGTTTTCAGTTTTATCAAGTAAGTGAATCTTAACAATTTTCTACGTTAATACGTAGGTTGCTATAAATATTTCTGGACTAGGCAACTCTAAGTGTTGCCAGGTGCAATCTGACATTTCCATTGGAAAGTTCGACATTTTTTAGCATAACATCACTCAGAACGTTTGTCATTTAATCGTGAATTGTTTTATTTACAGGGAATTAAAAAATTCATCTCGGCCAAAAAATGGAATTAACTCGTGAACATTTTCGTGCGATTATTTTTCACAACAACAAAACAGCCGTTGTGCCAGAAAACATCGATGCCGTACGTGAACTGATAATGCAAGACCGTCACGTAACATACCTTCAGATAGAGGCATGCCTATGCATTTCTCCCACCAGAATACATTCGATATTGCATGAACACCTGGCCGTAAAAAAGGTTTGTTCTCGTTGGATCCCGCACAATTTGACAACCGCTCAAAAAAGGCTGGTGTGGATAGGTGTAAAGAAATGCTGAAAAAATACGATCGCGGTGCTTCAAAAGACGTTTATAAGATCGTCACAGGTGACGAATCATGGATCTATGCGTATGAGCCCGAAACAAAACAGCAATCGACCGTGTGGAGACGAGCCAAATCCAACGAAAAAAAAAAACCATTTTCGTTGATAAATATGCCTATTTTCATTATTAGGCCAGAAATATATATATCAGCCCTCGTATATGGCATGACTGCTACAACTTATAACGGTAAGCGTATGCCGTGTAGAAAAGGACGTCAAATTTTGGAAAAACGTTCTGTGGAGCGATGAAACTAAGGTGAACCGTATCTAATAGGATGGAAAACCATTTCTCCATCGTCCCAGGTGTCATGCGTATAACTCCAGATACACTACAAAAACTGTTATGCACGTCAGAGGTAGCGCAATGGTCTGCGGAGCGTTTTCTAGGTACGGTGTTGGACCATTGGTAAGGATAGATGGTAGAATGGACCAATTTGCACACCTAAACATTCTCAAAAATACAACAGAGCCACTCGATTTGGAATCGATGCCAGTGAATTGGACTTTTATGCATGACAATGATCCAAAGCACGCAGCTTAAAGTGTGAAGAACTGGCTCACTGAAGAAAGTATTGACGTCCCGAGGTGACCAGCCCAAAATACCGACGCAAACTTGATTGAAAATTTATGGAACGATGTTAAGATACAGAGTGGCAAGAAAAATTTGAAAAACTTGCAAGAGCCTTGTACTGAAATCAAGGAGGCAAGGTACGTAATCCCACAAAGTAGGTGTCGGATATTAGAGGTGAGCTTGCCGAGACGATGCCAACCAATTTTGAAAAATCGTGGGCACACAACAAAATATTAATGTTGTAAGTGCTTAAACGCTAAAATACTTATTAGATTTCTAATAAATTTATTTAATTTCCGTAGAACTTGCCTACCGTCGTGCTATTTCTATGTATGTCCAGATATAAACACGCAATGGGAAACTTAATAATTTTTTTTTTTTTTAAATAGCTATTTAATACAATTTGTAAATTTTTTGTAAATAACTCACTTATTTCTTACTTTATGTGATGCCAATGAAAAAATAAAATTTTCTATCTGTTTATGTCGAAAATACAAGTATTTTTATTACATTCTCAAAGTGTGCTATTTCTCTGTCCATGACTGTATGTCAATCTAATTCAGTGGTATCACTACCTTCTAGCATTCTAAGAAAATGTTCTATACGTCAATCATAACGATGAAAACGAAATAAAAGTCTGAACATAGAGTGTAAAAAAGGATTATAGGCATGCGACTTGTACTTAGTACAAGTACAGGCGGACAAAGTTTTAATGAATCCCTCTAGCAAATTGCAACTTAGGCCAGGTTAGGTTGGCTTCCTAGCGTAAAAGATAACGTAGAACCCCACTTGGACTGCTGTGAAGGCTGGTTCTTTGTGAATCGCAATGCTGGACAGTTGGAAGGAAAATGTCTAGAGGATTTTACCTCTTTGGAAACTTGCGTCCTACAAGATTTGCAACATCACTATCAACTCCTGCCATGACGTTGAGTTAAAACTTGGTAAAAGCAAGAAGTTCAGAGGATCTCAGAGTTTTCATTTTGCTTCAGAGGGATTGCACAGCCGAGTATGTTTTGCTTATTGATCAGCATTTGCCAAGCTTGCGGGAAATCCATACATTAAATGTTGGACCAGAAGAGAACATCAGTGTACCAACTTCTTGCTAATCAGATGAAATAGGGGTAAGGGGGTTGAGCTCCAAGGCTTTCAGCGATTCTCGGCACCGAAACAAGTCGGATAACGTAGGTTTACTTTTATATTTCGGGATTAGAGAACAAAAACAGGGCAGGATAAACATCGAAAATTGCTTTATTGCCAGCATTGCCGTTGTGAAGAGTCAACCGTTTTTGTCGGTTGGTTTTTTTGATTTCTTTAATGACTCAGAATTTACTGTCGTGCATTGTTCTAGTGGTATGGCTGCGACATGTCCAGTTTTTCTAAAAAAAATAGGCAACTATTTGCTTGGAAGTGGTTCGTATTCGAACAGGTTCTGTTAGATTCGGCTTACTTTGAAACACCGATACAGTTGACGGCTGTCTACTTTCAGGCTCACTTGTATAAATCCATGATTTTATCGTCATAGATACATATTAGGTTGTCAAAAAAGTCTTGTGGTATTTTCGCTGGTTGGCGCTGAAAGCGCGTAGTTCTAGTTTTATTCGTCGCATCGGGTTATGCTATACCTTTTCGGAAAGCTCATTTCACGCGCTAGCACGTGTTTGATTGAGTGTCGTTTCTTTTAAGTCGTTCGTGAGTTATAGCGTCGCAAACATGGAGCAAAGTAAAGAGAAAATAGGGCATATTTTACAGTACTACTACGATAAAGGCAATAATGCATCTCAAGCCGCCAATAAAATTTGTGCAGTTTATGGACCCGATACAGTTTCCATTTCCACCGCACAACGATGGTTTCAACGTTTTCGTTCTGGTGTAGAGGTGGTCGAAGATGCGCCACGCTCCGGAAGGCCTGTCGTCGAAATTGCGATAAAATCGCTGAATTGGTCAAAAGAGACCGGCATAGTAGTCATCAAGCCGTTATAAACCATTTGAAGAAGCTTGAAGTCACTAAGAAGCTCGATGTATGGGTCCCACACGAATTGATTCAATAAAAATTTCGCAAGACTTTTTTGACAACCCATTATATTTCGAAGCAATGTTATCTTAACGTATTTTTTTAATATATCTTTCGATCAATTCACGCGAGGCTTTTTTGAGCGATCAACAGATTGTGTGGGATCTAACGAGAAATTGTTTTTTTTTTCAAAAATGATATGTTTTTGCAATATAAAATGTACTACTGTGCCCAAAAAATAAGGTGGCATTGTATTTATTTTGAAAATTCTTTATTTATTCTTCCAAATCAATTTCATCCCCTTCAAAGTAATCCCCTCCCGATGCAATGCACTTATGCCAACGGATTTTCCAATCTTTGATTTGTTGAACGTGAGCTTCGTCGGGTGAGGTTGATGGTCGCCCTGGACGCTCTTCGTCTTCGACACGTTCACGGCCGGCTTGGAACTCACTATACCACTTGTAAACATTTCTTTTAGACATAGCCTCACCACCAAAGGCTTTCTGCACCATCCTCAACGTATCCGCAGCAGAAAATTGATTCCGTAAACAAAATTTAATGCAAATTCGTTGCTCAACAAATTTCGACATCTCAAAAAACGAAAAACTCACTTTGAGCAGCTCACAAAACGACACGTATCTCAAACACTAATGAATATTTTGACATGAAATTTGACATAAATGTGACTGACAGTACTACCAACCTAAAAAAAATAATTCTATTCTTCTAATAATTGGGCACAGTAGTAAACTAGGTCGCATGACGAACCCGCGATATCAGTTTGTGCATATGATTTTGGACGAACTCCACAAAACTCGTCCTGGAATAATCTGCGAGCTCGATTGGATCCGCCATAGCATCGATAAACATTGGACCTTGATGAAGCTTCATCGCCAAAAGTTTATTTAAGTTCACCTATGTACTGTTGCTGGGATAATCCATGTCGAATGGTGTAAAAAATAACCGCGCGGAAAATGTTTGCAATTTAATTTCAATTTTTGGCCGATGTGAATATTTTAAGTAAGTGTTAACAACAGATATAGCGCTCGCATGGCAAAACGTTTTGAGTACGAGTATGTAAAACATCAAAAATGGCAAACTCTACGATAAAGTGTTGAGTTGCCCGATTGCAACACAAGTGTTACCAAATCCAAAAATATGATAGGCAACCCACGTACAAGATAACTTAGTTACCTATACTACTCACATTTTTGCTAAGGTTTCCGCAGATTTCAGTAACAAATCCATACTCTTCAGGATCCATACTCTTCAGGATTTGTTACTGAAATCTGCGGAAACCTTAGCAAAAATGTGAGTAGTATAGGTAACTAAGTTATCTTGTACGTGGGTTCCCTATCATATTTTTGGATTTGGTAAAGCATTCAGCGGGATCTACAGTTATTGAAGAGTAGACTGCTTCAATCAACATCGAGCGCTAGAGTTGCATGAGGCATTGTTCATAAGGTCTTTAATAATAATTTTATTGCCGATAAATCTTCCTCGGAACAGAGATTTATAAGTGGCTTTAACTGCATGTGCATAATTATCTCAACTTCGCAATTTTATATTAAATATCGAAAATAGTTGCATTCCCAAATATTTTTCACAGACAAACATACATTTTTCTTAATATTTATTTTTTTATTTTATTTTTATACTTCAATTCCAATATTATGTATCATAGTATGTCTTCATGCATATACATATGTATGTAAAAATATATATATATAAGTATACATAGTACTTCCACCAGCACTCGCATCGCCGCAACTTTGTCGGTAATTGGTTGATTTGATTGTTTTCCAAGAACTTTAAACGATTTGTGAAATTTTCATAAAACTTGTTAGTGCTCCATTTTAGTGTAAGCAATTGCAATTGTTACCAATTTGACGCAAGTGGCAGTGTTAAAAGGCGACCAGACGATAGATAAGCGCTGGCAAAGGACAAATGCACGCAAGCGGCAACCAACCGAACGGTGGGGAGGCGGCGGATGAACATCGGAGGAAAACAGAAACTTGTTAGCTGCAATTTAACGCACAATCCAACCGCAACGTTTGCACTTTACATGCGATATAAACCACAAGAAAATCCTAGAGGAAAATGTGTGCGTGGCGGAGATAAAAGTGGCCAACAGGAAATTTCGTATTGTGCTGAACAGAGAGGGATTTGAGTGTATTTTAGAGGTACAGTTAGTTAGAAAATAACAAATACCAACAGTTCATAATATGAGCTCTTTTGATTGCAAGTGTAGTCGGTAATCCAGCTCTTGACTAGAAACTATTTGATTTCAGCTGAGGAATGTGGGTTCTGGAATTCATAAGGCGTCTGGGAATGACTCATAGATTTTATGAGATATTCTTTTCATATCTGTAATGTATCTTCTGCCAGTTGTGACTTTAAAGAAATCACTTTGTTGATATTGATCGGCAACTAGACTCGAGTCCCGATAGTGGAGGCAATATGGAGAGAAAGGTCGGTCGTCACGTCGTACACCTACTGGTTCTTCGTAGTGTCAGATTGAACCAAATGTTGTCTAAGTCTTCCTCTTCAATTTGCTTGAAGAAAAATTCGGTTAACATTGCGCAATATCGCTTACCATTGATGGTTACAGCGGTTCCTTCTTCTTTTTCGAAGAAAAATGGGCCGATGATTCCACCAGACCAAAATCCGCACCATACAGTGATTTGTGCTGGGTGCATTGGCTTCTCGACGATTACGTGCGGGTTTTCTGTGCCCCAAATGCGACAATTCTGCTTGTTAACGTAACCATCGAGGTGGAAGTGAGCCGCGTCCGAAAAGATGATTTTTCGGTAAAATTTACCATCCTCGGTTAAACGATCTTCTGCCCAATCTGCGAACTGTAGACGGCTCGGGTGGTCAAGTGGCTTCAGCTGTTGCGCCAATTGAACTTTATATGGCTTCATAGCGAGGTATTTTTTCAAAATTCGTCTCAAAGTTGTTCGCGGAATGTTTAATTCTTGCGATCGACGGCGAGTTGAGGTGTATGGAATCTCACTAACATTTTCAGCCACAGTCGCAATATTTTCGGTTGAACGCGCGGGAAATGAACGTTGGCGTTTTGGCTTATCCACCAACGAGCCAGTTCCACCACACGCTTGACAAAGTTGCACAAATTGAACTGATGGCGCCTTTTGTCTGTCCATTTTTTTGCCAAATATCTCACAGTTTGGGTTGAAGACTTACCACTTTGGAAAAAAGTTTTCAATATTTCCCAGTTTTCTTCTAGTGAATAGCGACCCATTTCGTAAATTTTAGACTTTTTACTGAATATCTGTCACTTTCCAAATGGTATTTGACGTTCCCAATGTCGAAATATAGATAACTCAAATTCAGAACCTTAGATGGCCCACCTGTTACATATATTTTCGTTACTTAGGTCCATCTGTATCGTATGTGATGCCAGTGGGTTGTGACCTGTCATTAAGCTAATAACTGTCCAGCACTGCTTTCGAGATCGTGTAAGTAATAAGTGTGCTTCACCGGTGCTCTTGCACATGCTCTTCACGATTCTATACGCCCTTAAGCCATTCCTTATTGCACTGATCCATTTGTCAGTCCTTTTCTTCTTCTTATTCTTAATTGGCATAGACACCGCTTACGCGATTATAGCCGAGTTAACAGCCGCGCGCCAGTCGTTTCTTCTTTTCGCTACATGGCACCAGTTAGTCCTTTTATTGCATTGTTTTTAGTGATTTACTTGCTTCCTGTACTGGTACGGCTATTTCGTTTCCCTGAATTTCTTTGTGGCCTGGAACCCAGTATATATGCAGTCGCTTTTCGGAGCCATTACATCTACTGCCTCCCTGATTCTAAGGACATTATTTCGCATCATGTGAAGTGAGAGTATTGCCTTATAGAAGGTATTAACTGTGATCTCAATATATCACTGTCTAAGTGGTCAATCGGGCATCGATAGTTTTTTTCACCAGCGTTCTTCCATTTCGCTATTTCGCGCCAATTGGATATCCCAAGCGAAGCCAGGTCCTTCTCCACTTGGCCTTTCTAACGGAGAGGAGATCTTCCTCTGCTACCCCGCGGGTACTACGTCGAATACTTTTAGAGCTGGAGTGTTTTCATCCACTCGGACGAGATGACTTAGCCAGGATGGGAATAAAGAGTAACTTATATAGTTTGGCCATTGTTCGTCATGAGAGGACTTTACTTCTCAATTGACTACTTAGTCCGAAGTAGGACCTGTTGGTAAGAGTTATACTGCGTTCGATTTCGAGGCTGACATTGTTTTTGGTGTCAATACTGGTTCTAAGATAGACGAAATTATCTACGACTTCGAAGATAAGACTGTCAACAGTGTTGTGGAAGACAGGATATATTTCGTTTTGCCCTCTTTCACTACGAGACCCATTTGCTTCGCTTAACATTGAGTAGACTCGCACCTAAAATAAGTTTCCAATATTTAATTTTTTTTTAAGTTCAAAAAGCTTGCAAATTTCCTACTAGACACTCCTCCAAACCAAGAACCCACTGCACTTGCATATGAAGCCGAGCTATCTACCTATACCCACATACACATATATATGTACATATACGAATGAAGTGGAGTATGCTTGTTTGCGCGCGAGCTATGAAATTCCACCGCAGTGACATGCCAATTACGAATATTGTTATTACACTGTGAGAAATAACAGGCGAAATCATTGAAGGAAAAGCAATAAAACAATCGCAAAAAGTCAATAGAAAAACTTTTACACACTCATTCGCTGGCTCATTGGAAACTGCTACACACACACCCCCCACTCGCTAGGCGTCACCGAACTGATAGTGGCTTGCAACATTCGATTTGTCGATGCTTGTGGCTGCTTAGATTTGGGTTCGCTTGGCTGCCGGCAGGCTGTATCTCTGTATCCATATGGAAGGTTTTAGTTGTCAACCGTGTATGTGTGGGTGACTCGTATAACTTTTCACATGAGCCATTCAGCTCGGCAGTCAGCTATTCAGCCCGGCAGCTAGTCGGGCAGTCAGCGCGGCAGGCAGGTTAAGTCGCACAGTGAGCATAACGTACTGTGGATCAAAAGTTTAAGCAGAGTTCAAAAATTACACACGAATTTTGTCTGTTTGTGGTTTCATTTTCGGTTACGATTTTGGTTAAGCGATTTGGCTTAAATGCGTAGTGATTTGGAGTTTTGCAGATCATTGCTGCAGCGCTCGATGTGTGTTCCGGAAACTTTGCCTATTACGGGTTTTGCCTGCTGATTTGTCACTCTGACCTAGTCGTATCTTTTTATTGGAGTTGCGACAGTTTTTTGGGGTTTATAAAATGACTACAGTATTTTATATAATTTAGTGCCGCGACTCGTTGGTATGTCGGCGTGTGTGTGCATTGGTAGATTTTCAATGCTACGGAACAGTTGTGGTAAAGTTTTAATATTTAATGCCATCAAAATTTGCTATCAAACATTTGTCTGCACTTAAAAGTTACTTGTACGTTTGTGTTTTTGTAATGCCGCCCGATGTTGATAATGAAAATGTTAGTTTGTCTGAGTTTTTGTAAGAAGATTTAGAAAAGTATTCACTTTTTGTGTAATTTTTAGCGATCGCGATTATTGTATGGAGAACTTATACAATGTTTAATTTAACGGTGGAAGAAAATTAGTCCTATTAGTTTCCGGATAAACCCCGTATCTCCAAAACATGCGTTCTAAAAGCATCAACCGCCTCTTCAAGTGCCGAAAAACGGTGACCTCTTAGTTTATTTTTTATGGACGAAAATATAACAATGTCGATAGATCACAAGTGAAAACTATTCGGATAATGACTCATCAAATCGATGTTTTGAGTGCTCAAAAATGCAATTGTTTCAGTCGATGTGAGAGAACTCGCGTTGTCATGGAGAAGAGTGTTCCACCTTCAGTGGTTGGTTTTCATGAATTCTTAAAAGAAAGCTGGCAAAAGTGATTGTGTACCACACAGAATTTATTGTTCCGTGTTCTAGTGGTAAAAAAATGGCAATCATTTGCTTGGAGGTGGTTTTGATGCTAACAAATTTTGTTGGATTAAGTTCATCTTGAAATAGCTAAACAGTAGACTGCGATTACTTTCGAGCTAATGAGCGTAAATCTAGTTGTCTCAAACTCATGATCTTGCAATATCAGTTTGCGCATAGCATCAATAGTTCTGGAACAACAACTGATCTTGGACGTTCTTCAAAAAATTCGTGCTGAAATGATTTACGACCACGATCGAATTCACCGTAGCCCGTGCCCTTGATGGGCCTTCATCGTCAAACAGTGTCGGATCCAGAGACGATTCTTTGGCTTGGAAATTGAATTTATCCTTCGATTTGGGTTTCAAAATTATTATTGCGAGAGAAATACAGTACAAATTATGATACAAAAATTATCAATTCCAATTTTTAGGTAAACAAAGTGGTTATAATCGAAAAGTCAACCATATGCATGCATTACATAGTGGCTCATTTTATTAAAAATTCAAACAGAAAAATCCTTTTACATTGCTGTTATGAAACACTAACGCAAAACGATAACTGCCAAGTTTTGCGAATCTTTCGATGATTTCTTCGGCGGTGATTTCGATGTCATGATGCGTATGAAGCAATGCTAATCCAACAAGTCTTTCGTGAAGCATGGTCGTCCTAAGCCATGTTTTGATGCGGCGAGGATAAGAGAAAGAACGTTCAGAGCTCGCGTTTGTTACGGGAAGTGTACAGAATACTCGGAGATAGGTGTGGATTGTTGAGAATATGTCGACATCACATTTTCTTAATGTTTTCAGTGCAGAAGTTGGGATTTCGCTGCCTTAAATTTTTTGTTGCTGCTGCCAGTGACTTTGCCAGTAGCTTAATTCAATTTTTGAATTTAAATTTTTGTACGCTTTTTTCATCATCCAGAAGATTCCCGGATCCCGGATCATCGATTTCGTTTTCTTTTAAAAGACTTGCTTTTAATGGGAGCAACACACTTAATTGGTAACCATCCAAAACTTCTTGTGAAAAACGAGCTTCCAAATCTTCTTTGGTGGTATCCAGCAGAGATATGTAGACAGAAACCCTGTAGTAATATTCGCAAGTTTTCACTTCGTCATTTTCGCGTTTCATTTGTCGACCA
Source organism: Bactrocera zonata (assembly GCA_037783105.1). NCBI lineage: Eukaryota > Metazoa > Arthropoda > Insecta > Diptera > Tephritidae > Bactrocera > Bactrocera zonata. The sequence continues at coordinate 690,753 of JBAWJQ010004255.1, forward strand.
CACGTTCTCGGTTTCGTTTCGTCAACATCGAGTTTTTCCGCCATTTTTTTTGGCTTCTGAATAAATCAATCGGAATATTTTATCCACTTTTTCCCTCTTTTTTTCCAACGCGGCAAGCAACGTCCCAATCATTTTTGATGCCTTCGCCAAATCAATTGCTTCCTTTTGAAGAACTACGCTGAGCGAATGGCTGAGCGATTGAATGTCGCTGAGACAGAAGAGCCCGACGATAAATTCGAACTTGCACAAAGCCGATATGAGAATTGTTGCTTTGGCTGCTGTTTCTCTGTTCTTCCACTCACTGATTTTTGACAGAGCTTCGATGATCAACGGTAACTTCGCAACAAATTGAAGGACAGCATCGTGCCTCTCTACCCATCTTGTTTCACACAACTGGACAATTTTTCACCAAGTATTTTTGCTAATACAGTCACACGTTTTGGAAATGAGTTCTTGAAGAATTTGTCGACTTCTCGTGTGGCACTTTCAACGTTTTCGATTAATCGTACTTTCACTGACTTTGAAATACTGTTGTTGAGTTTGTGCGAGAAACACGGAGTCATGACAGCATTTTTTACTTCTTTCCGAATTTCGTTGACTGCTCTGATATCTCACAGCATGACCGCACATCCATCAGTCCCTATCGGAGCACATCTCCAATTGGAGATTCATTTTCTTCATGTCTCCAAGAACAATCCCCCCGATGGCAGATCCACTTAGAGACAATTCTTCATCGGTTCGGTCATTTTTTCCAGCAGTCCTGTAAGCCATTAATCCAACTTCATCCTCGCTTTCTTTTGATTCTGTGCCCTCCGCGAGAGTATTCTTCGAAAGATGACCGAATGCGTCCAAAAAAGAAATGTTGAAATTTCCTTATTTTCCGCCCCGTGGATACGCCACTGTCGCCAAAGGTTGTAAAAAATAATCGCGCGCAAAAAATTCAGGGTTTGTCCGGAAAGTAATACCACTGAGTCTGTCCAAAGTACTGTTGCGGCGTAAAAAATTCAGTTCTATTACTTTCCGGACATACTAATTCCATTTTTTGTCCGAGATGAACATTTTAAATTACTGTAACCGAACGAATGCCGCTCATATCTCAAATCCTTCTATGAATATATTACATCAAAATTGTTAAACTTTACGATCTAAGCCTCTATATCCGCAAATATAAAAGGCAATCTGCGTATTAGTTCAAGTTTCATCACCACTTTTCGAAAAAATTACATTTTCTTTAGGTTGTAGGATTTGTTTTACTACTAAATGATTGTGCAGATTCTGCAGACGAAGACGCTATTTCGAAAAACTAATCATTTTGAATTGTTGATAAACAGACAATTGTCGGATTGTGGATGTTTCTCAAGTGTTCAAAGTGTTTTTTCGGCGTGTGAGGATGAATTTAACGATCAATATGAAATATGCTGGTCAATTTGAATTGTTAGTAATAGCAAGGCAGTAGTTATACGAGTAGCTGCTCTTGATAGAGTCTCAGTCTCCGATTCGTCCAAGACAAAAATTTCTAAAATTTTTTTTCAATGCTATTTGTTTTGTATCAAAGTGCGAATGAAACTATTTGAAGGCTTCTTTACTCTTTGTAACTCGCCTTAAACGTTAGTGACCATCGTATGATATTTTTCAAGACTGACATCCTTTCTTATAAATTTTTAACCTTAATTCCCATGGTTAAGGGGCTACATGGGTTTCCTCGGATATAAAACATTAGGTTTACAACAATGTTTTTCTCATATAAAAAAACGAATTATTTTATTGGAATTTTTTATTGTTACAAAGTATTAACAAAGAAATTCGGAAATTTTTAGGAAATATAATTTAAGCTCAGCCATTGTGAAGTCATTTCCGGTGACTCCTCGGAAAAAAGACGCCCACTCGTTTGCAGAATGACTCCTTACAGGATCATCTAAAGTGAAAAAATACGTGTTTTAGTCAAAACCTTAACTTAGAACTTGGACGAAGAGAATAAAATTTAGAATGGGTTTAAAAAAATCCTCCGTCCAAGTCTTTAAGAATTGTATCTCAAAGACCTGTGTAAAATTTCATCGAGAGTGGTTGTGTTGTCCTCGAGAAAGATTTCAAAGCTACAGTTTCGAGAAAAACCCCGTTTAAAGACGATGCATTTAGCCTAGCTAGCCGCGAGCGCACAAGTTCTCAAGGCTGTATCGCCGAAACTATTTCTCGGATCAACTTAAAAATTTAGGACAATATTCTAGAAGTATTCTAGAATGTAATAAGACAATAAAAATTGCAGATTGTTTCGGTTCGATTGTTAGAAACCCATGTAACCCCTTAAATTAAATTCAGCTCTGAATGAATTTTGGTAGTAAGGCATACAGAAGTTTACGATGGTTTTAAGCATACTCCTTGAGTTATTACAGTTATACAGTTAAAGATAAGTTTCTAATGATGAAGCTGAATCTTAACCGTTACGTGATGATCAAAAATCGGTTACGACATTCGAAGTGTTGCAACCATAACCTCGTTTATATATTAAGAAAAATGGTAATTTCCGACTAACCCTTTGATTCTTCGTACCATTAAAGCCGACGGTTTACCGAAGTAAAAACATTATAAATAATTTATTATTCAAATTAGTGTATATGTATGCACTATGTAATTACTTAAGCCTATTGGTGGTGTATTACGGAAAATCAATCGACCGACGAGTACAATGCAACTCAGTTTAACGAAATATAAGGAGAAGCTAAATTACATACCTAACATTGTGGACACTTGGAGCATAACTCAATTGAATTCTTGGTAAATGAATAAAGGAGCCAGAGCATAATTATATTGCACTTTATGTATGCCCATTGTTTATACATATATATGTACATATTTTGTTCTATACACATATATGGATATATGGTTATATTCTTCTATCGAATGCTTTGTTATAAACCTACGTAACAAGCTGAAGAAATTAGCAATTACAACGAAAGCAAGAAAGAGCAATAATAGAGAACCGAAATAAGCGCTCGGGTATCAATTTCCGTTATGAACATAATATCATTAATCACACGCGATCAAATTGAAAATTGATTGAATTCGCACACATAATTGATATTTGCTATTAACTGCTCAAAAAGTATACCCAATAGCATTGCAAGCTGTTTCAAACTGGTGGCAACACTTATCAAAAATATTTCCGACAAAAATAGTTTTTAAACCTGTTTGGTTTGTGCATAATTTTTATTATTATTATAATTGATTTGAATAATTTGAATAATTTATTTGAAAGAAATTTTTAGTCAGATGGCAACCTTTTAGAAAAAAAATTTCATTAGCCCTTACAACTCTTTAGTCGCACGAAGCCAAATAAGGCGAACAATATGAATACAGTTACGCAGATCTATCTTCTATCTATTATCTTTATTTTGGCTCCGAATCGAGACTTGATGAGTTTGAGCCAACAAACACTCTTTAAAATGGTTTGAGCTAAGCCAAATGATATTCCAACACTATCAGCGAGTTTCCTAATTGTCAACTGAAGATTTTCAAGCATCAAATCTTCGATTTTTTGTATTTGGCTCTCGTCGACAGCTGTTAATGGTCGTCCAGAGCGCGGTTCATCTTCAAAGCGTTCTCTGCTCGCTTCGGACTCGTTGCAACACTTATAAACGTTTTCCTTTGTATCACAGTTTGATTATCAAAGCAACATTTTCAACATGTCAGCATAAAAATCTTCGTTGCACAAACAAAACTTGATCAAAGTTCATTGCTCAACAAAATCAATCATTATAGAAGGCGTAAAATTCACTTTTGGTTATTTACAAAGCCTCGAGTAATTTGAAGATACTTGCACCTTTTGATAAAAAGACGATTAGCCAAAGTTATAATATTTCTATTGACCTAGAAAAATGGAAGAGCCAAGTTCGGTTGTTACCGAACATTTTATACCCGTAAATAAAATAAAGGAATTGCTGCTTGAGGATCTTCAAGGATAATCAGAGGTCTTACATCATTCATTGGAATATCGAAAGGGTCGCTGAAAACCATTTAAAAGATCATTTGAGCCTAAAAATTGAAATTATGCTTCCAAAATCAAAAAAAAAAAAAAAAAGTTCGAAAAACAGCATCAAGTCTGTGAAACTATGCTTTCCGACCACTAGGATATCATGAAACATATTATTACTGGCGATGAATACTGTATCTATGCTTACGACCAGGAAACACACGATTAATCGGCCAAATAGTGGCAAAGGGAAGCCGAAGCCGAAAAAGCACGTAAAAAAAGGCAAAAATCATGGTTACAATGACAGTTTTTTCGATTATCGAGTTGTAGTGCACTTCGAACTCCTTCCAAATAACCAAACTGTCAAAAAGAAATACCATTTGAGTGTTATGCGTCATTTGCGCGAAGATATTTGTAAAAGGATGCCGAAATTGTGGGCCGATATCTCTTGGTTTTTGCACCAAGAAGATCCATTCGAGCAATCTTCATCATCATTTCAATGTGGCATTCGCCGGAGATGAAATAACAATAACAATAACAGTGTGTATATAATATATACTTACAGACCGATTCTGTGCATTTAACAAATTATCAAAATATTGTTTATTTATCAAGATTTTTATCAAGCCAAAAGCTTTTTGTTATTCTGTGCAAATATTGATAAAACTTAAAGCATCAGTGCGAATCGCTTTTCACCATACTGTGGTGAACAAAATAATGTAAACAGAAATCAGCTGTTTAGTGCGAAATGGATTCTTCAACAACGTAAGTATTCATCATTATTAATTGTTAATTTTAAAGAAATAAATGGTTTAATATTTAATTAAATTTATAGGAAACCAAAAAACCAGCGTGCTACGCACGAACAATTAGAAACTTACGTTTCATTTTGCCAGGCGCATCCGGAAATCGGTAGAGGAAAAAATACGCCAAAATCGCCTCGACAAATGCAGGATTTGTGGCGGTAGCTGGCGGAGCAGTTAAATGCGTGCAGAGGGCCATCTCGTACTGCAGCTAAGTGGAAAGAGGTAATTCGTCTGATATTTTCTACATTTGTTAAATGATTTTGATTTACAGACCATGGGTGTTTGGAAGAGCCAACTACGTACGCAGGCAAGGCGCTTAAAAATGGAGCAGAGGCTCACTGGAGGAGGGCCCTGTGGCAAGCCGTTGACCGATTTCGAGCAAAAATCTTTGGCAGCTTTTGGATCAGTAGCTGTGGATGGAAACTATTGAAAGCTTTGGTTTAGGGCTGCCGCGAAAACAAATTGTAGAATCGTCTATAATTGAGTGTCCAATATCATCTACTGAAAGTAGACTGCCTAGTTCAGCACCACTGCCAAGCCTATTATGGCAATGAAGTCTTTTGTTGATCATGAGGCCGTAAGTCATCTATTAGACTCCGACAAATATCAGACGGCAGTCGGAAATTTTTCATGAACTCACTTTCACTGAGGGCAAATGGATCAGTAGAATCCCTCAAACTCCTGAAATAACGCGCGCGATCTCTATTTTCTAAATTTTCCTCCTCTTCTAACAGCAACAATAATAATATGTCTTCTTCCATTTTATTTTATTTAATTTCAATCAAAATTACAATTAAAATGTGTTCACAATATTTTCACAAACAGTTGATGAATTTGTCAAGAGCATTTGACACCTTGATAATTTATCTAGAAAAGAGCTTTTGGTTTTTGACACAGAATACCAAAGACTTGATAAATAATCAATATTGGTAAATAAGCAAGATGGTGAATTTATCAAGTGCACAGAATCGGGCTGTTAGTCATTTAATACTTATATAGAAATTTTTAAGATTTCCATCGATTTTATGGAACGTAAAATGTGTACTTCAGCAACAGCTACGTAACTAGTTACTTTGGCTACAGTTCAAAACTAGTCTTCATATAGCACATTGATACAAAAACTTAATAGTTCGCTTTTTATGGCAATTTTCAACAAAATATTTAGTATGTGGCATGCAATAAACAAAAAAATTTCAATTAAGAATTACTGTGGAAAGCAATGTCCACAACACAAGACGACTTCTTGGAAAACTATTTCGAGCACATGCTAAGCAATAGCAAAGCAACCACAAAGTCAAAGCACAAAATGCATCGATAAATAAAAGGGCAACAGCAGAAGCAAGAACGCCAATAACGATGCAACCAACAACAAGAGTGTTGAAAGCAAAGTCAAAAGTAGCAACAACTTTATTCGTTGTAAACGCAGGCCAACCACAACAACAACAATATTAATAATAACGCAAACTGGAACAAATCAATTCAATAAACGACCATTCAACACAGCAGTTAGCACACACTTAGCATGCAACTTGTATACTACAGATACATACATATATATGTATGTTTGTATGTATAGTACTTTGTGATAAACAGTGCTGGCGCAAACCGTAGTTACACTGCAAGTAAAATAGTATAAATGTTCTGCTTCTTGATTGGTGTAGACACCAAAGACCGGTCGACCTCGTCAGCATTTGTAAGATATATGAGTGCCAATATAAAATAACACAACCAAAAAATCGAAAATCGCATCAACTGAATTTCCATCTGAGAATCGCTACAAAATTGAACCACTTCTGAATTAACTACGAGCCATGTAACTTTATTTATAGCATCGAGTTCACACGGAGTGGTGAGAGCTTATGTTCTGTGATTGGAAGCTATTTCATGCAGTGTCACGAATGAAACTTCTGAACTTATCCACCAACCCGGCAAACCTGACTTTATTTAATAGAAATTTTGTTATCTTAATGTTGTTAATCCTTCTGACTAGTTGGCTGACGCTCTCGTATAGACGACTACTATAGTAACTGGCCAATCTCTAACGAAAAGCCAAACTAGAAATACTGGACAAAGATATGTGCTTCAATTGTAAAATCAAGCAAAAGAACAACGGAAGTATCATTAGTCTAGATTCGGTATACTCTGATATTTATCCAGACAATTCCCTCATTTAACAGGAAGTCAAAATTTTTTTGAAAATGTTTTCAACCACTACAGAAATAAGAACAATATCTCTGATCCTGAGTCATAAAAGCCAATTTTTACGAGAAGTGTCTGGTAAAACGGACTAAGTGTTATCAAAAATAAAAGTAGAATAAACCTTTTCGAGAAGGACCACTCCGAGCCGTTTGATGCCAAACTAGGTTTCAGACAAGGCGACTCCCTATTGTGCGACTTCTTCAATTTGCTGCTGCAGAAAATAATTCGAACTTCAGAATGTAATCGAGCAGGTACAATCTCCTATAAGAGGGTACAGCTGCTGGCGTACGCCGATAATATTGATATCATTGGCCTCTACAACCGCGCCATTAGTTCTGCTTTCTCCAATTTAGACAAAGAAGCGAAGCAACTGGGGCTGGCAGTGAGTGAAGGCAAGGCGATATATCTACTGTCATCAAACAAGCAGTCTTCGCGCTCGTGACTTTGCTCCCTCGCCTATGTTGACAACCATAACTCGAACCTCGAATTTCAATGCAGAATAACTCTTGCCAATAGATGCTACTTCGGACTGAGTAGATAATTGAGAAGTAAAATTCTTTATCGACGAAGAAACAACAAGAAACAACAAATTCTACAAGTCACTCATCATCCCTTTCCTGCTAAATGTTGCAGAGGTATGGACGATCACACCGTCTGATGAGTCGGCTTTACGAATTTTCGAGAGAAAGGTTTAGCAGAAGATTTATGGTCCTTTGCGCTTTGGGAACGCAGTCGATGGAACGATTAGCTATACGAGAATTGTATACGACGACATCATGCATCAGAAAATGCTCGATGATGACGAACTATCACTGTCTAAATGTGAGGTCTTCGGCTTCGCAGGAAGAGACAAATCGGAGGAATGGAAACGAGGAAGTAGGAATTTACATAACTGAGGACTGAGCCTGGAGTGAATATTGAAAAGTATGGGTAATATTACACTAACTGAAAATTATTATATTACTAAACTGAAAATTTCAACGCATCTGGTAAGATTCTTGTGTTTTAGATTCAGTAATATTACTTTAGTATCCTTGTATAATAGTATTAGGTCTTATCTTCTTCTCCGAGCAAATTGATTATACAACGTGTTTTCTATTTCTGTTTTTCTTATACTAAGACTTTTCTAGAAACATTAAAGAAATAATTTATTTTATGATTGCCCGAAGGCAAAGCTAAAAGCACTTGATAATTGTCAGAGTCGTTGGAGCGCGCGTCTGGCGGTCACGCGGATGTGCACTTCAGCGACTCGACGTCAATAAAATTTCGATACAATTCGTGGTCGTAAATTACGAAAACACCGAATTAATTTACGCGTCATAAAAAGTGCTCACACCCGGCACGTACTGAAGTCGGCCAAAGTTCACTAATTTCTTCTACAACTATTTTAGAACATGTTTTTGTTTTTGCCTTTCAAGGAACATTTCCAGCTTGCATGAACTTCATGAGCTTTTCAATAAAACCGAAATTAAAAGTTAGTTTAATAACTTCATTTGTACCGACAAAGCAGATAAGGCGGCAATAAAATCAACACTACAAAATACAGTCGGTCGTAAAAATCGTGTTTATTCGCCTGTGTGCATGCAACAATTAACAGCAATGCGACACACCTCGCCGACAGCGCGGAAGTCGGGCATGGGTGCGAACAATAAAATGCGGACATCTAACCGAAAAACATGACATTTTACATGTTGTAAAATTATTAACAAAATATTAAGCAAAATGAGGGGTGTGGGCGCCAGCGGACTGGGTGCTGTGGGCGTGTGGGCTATGAGGGTGAGACAGCGAAAGCAACCGAGAAATCGCGCAATCGGACTTTTGGGCTGCCAAGCCCAACTGTAGTGCCGCTAAAATGCAAATGAGCTAATGAAAGCAACAACAATAAGCGGTGAAGAAATAGAAGAAAAGTGGGACAAGTGCTAGGAAAGGGTGTATTTGCATTTAAAAATAGCATAGAAAACAGTTATGATATACCTTACGAGCTACTCATCAACCACCTGGTGGCCGTAGCGCGAGCCAAAACTCAACTGGAATGGAAAAACACGCATATCTAATTAGTTACAAGCCTTTGCTGCGAGCGAAAGTGAGCAAAAGCGAGCGATGATTATTTAACAACGAATAAGTACAACTGCAGGTGAAGGAGAAAGAAGACTGACGCCCTCAATGCGAGCGGCCGCTGGACTGTAGTCCAAATGTGTACCGAGCGTGTCACTTCATTGCCAAATCCGCCTTCAATCCACACCTCAGCTGGGTAAACTGAGTCTTCGGTCAGTCGGTGCGTCAGTCAGGCAGTCACTCAGTTGTTGCTCCTTTGTGCTGCCAATTCACGCAAAGTTTCGCACTTCCGTTAAGGCGCATTTAGTGAATAGGAAAATAAGAAGTAGGGAAGACCCTAGTTCGAGTGGTATTGAGCATTTGTTAGCTTCACTCGTTGTGTGTGCTTATGATTATTCCTCATTTCGGGAGCTCTATAAAATTTATTCGATTTAAAGGTAATACTGATAGATGAAAATGTCTACGATTTCGAAGTTATGACCGTCAGCAATGACGTGGGTGCCAAGTTACCTACCAGACCCATTATCTGTGCTTCCTAATCCATTCTGGAGAAAACAAAACTAACGGCGCGGTTTTTGAGGCCAATGATATCAATAGCATCGACGTACGCCAGCAGCTGTACACTCTTATAGAAGATGGTACCTTCTCTATTTAATTCTGCAGCTCTAATTATTTTCTCCAAGAAAAGATGGAAGAAGTCGCACGAAAAGGAGTCGTTTTGTCTGAAATCTGGTTTGGTATCGAACGGATCGGAAAGGTCCATCCCGATCCTGACAGAGCTATTGGTATTAGTTTTGCGGGAATACTAAATTCAGGACATCCCGGCATGAAACTGACGAAGAGCTGGTGAGTGTCGTTCTCTTTTGACGGGTCTTTTCCAAGATTTAGCACATGATGTTAGCTAATTAGAAAAATCTTCCGTCTACGACTGAAGAAAGCACTGGACGTCAGTCATCAGATATTCTACTGGATTTTTTTAAAAAGAAGGTATGTGATGGAAATCTGCAGATAAAGATATAAGCTGGTTATATTTTTAAATGTGGAGTTTTTTTGAACCCTATTTTCAGGCTTGGGAAGACTGTTAAAAGAGCTAACTCTGTTTGTGATCGGCATGTGTAATATCTGACCAATGGCATTGTGTCTGGTCTAGTTCCATACAATGGGTCCGGAATGAATCCAATCCCACAGTAGTTGACTTGGATTGTGTGCTGCATCTACTTGTGAATTCGGCAGAGCAAACATGTTCCATCTACGATCTATCACTATGTGTACCATAATCGGGAATTAGGCTGACATTTCTGTTATATTCGATTCGGGAACTATTAGTTGCAGTATTCTGTTAAAAGTTTGGCATAGTCTTCCATTTATAATTTTTGAAAGCTCGGGACTTTATTCAACAGTTTTCTTCCGTATTACTGTAAGAATTTTCAAGGCTTTGGAAAACTGGCAACAGAGCTAACTATCTGTAATAGCCATGGGCAATATTTGATCAATGGTATTTCGTCTGGTTTGGAACCATACAATAGCTCCGGAATGAATCAAATTTCATAGTCGTTGACTTGGATTGTGTGCTGCATCTACTTGTAAATGAAGCAGAAAGTTATGGACTTCATTTATCAGCTTTCTTCCGTATTTTTATAAGAATTTGCACTGGTTCTAAAAATTTTCGTAAGTGGTCGTACCTTTCGGTAAGGTCGTCTTTTGTTTCATTGTTTACGGCTTTCCCCTTCTTTGCCCTCGGTTGTCTATAACTCGGATAGCTCCCAATAGGAGACTGATTATTTAGTCAAGCTACTTTTCTAGGAGTTTTATATCGATGGTCTGAGGAAAACGGCAAATCCCATCTGACTGCCATATTTTGTCAGTAAGATAAAGAGCCCGCTCCAAGATATCACTCCTCACTGATCAGTGATAGTTCAGTTCAACATTATAACCCATGGATATCAATGGAACGGATGTTATTGTTTACTCTGTAACCCTCTGCGATTCTATCAACTGCCATTAAATGCACGAAACAATTCTACTCTCTGCAACACACTGCGTGAGTATTAAAAATTCGCAAAAACAAATATTGATGGTAATTTGAGTTGGGTTATGCCGATTTGCTTTTCGCTCACTCGGACGGGCTTCTCGTAGGCGTACACGCAATTAATTTGTTGGTGGCAAATGTGCGCGTGGGCGAAACTATCTGAAAGTGCTCGCACAGCGTGTGCTTTGCTTGAAAAGCCCGTATTTCGCTTTGGTTTCCTTTTTGTTGTTTGTCTTGTTTGCCTGCGTAGCGTTTTCGGCTGCGACATTAAGGTGCGTGTCGCGCACTGACTGACTTCGCCCATTTGACCATTGACATGTAATTCGAGACCCATTTCAGCTGGTTGAGCTCATTCGCTTTGACTTCGCGTCACATACATACCATACGCAGGAACTGTACTGTATGTTCGTCGGTATATTAATATGGAAATCAAGCTCACTTATCTTAATTAGCAATTCAATGTTAGAACAAAAACCGCTAACCGAGCGTGTGAGCAGTCAAACGTTCAGGCAATTGCCCACTTTGTTGCCGAATGTTGCATGCAAATAGCTCGTGTTGTGGTGTCGGCGATTATTCGTGTTTCTGGTTAGGTTACTCATGGTATTGGTAGTTCAGAATCGTTGTCGAGCGTGAAGTGCTGAGTCTATTTATTTATGATGCCGTCTGTCTGTTTCTCAGTTTGTGAGATATATTTTGCATACGTTTTTTTTTTGAGTATAGTTATTTGTGGGAACATGATTGGTTGGTTGCAAAGTTAGGTGCGAGAGCGTCAGGCCGCAAGCGACGCACTTTGGTTATCTTTAGACCCATTGTTCCCAGGGTGGTAACCAAATTAAGCTTTATCCAGCTACACAGTTATCCAGTTTCAGTGGAAAATACCTGATTTGGAATATATCCGGCTCAGCCGGCTGAAGGCTGGGCATTCGCTTAGGTCATGTTCCAGAATCTCATCATCCTCCGCACTGTCTTTGTATTTCGTCGAATTAATTTTGACAAATTTCTAAAGGTGGTATTTTAAGGGTGTGTCCTATGTGACGACTTCTTCAATTATACTAAGTTCTCTTTTGGATAGAAGTAGAAGATTTTTGTTCTGTCCACTTCTCTCCACTTCTCTCCACTATCAACACTATCCCATAGTAACTTTGTGGTATACCTCGTATTGCTAGTGTTCCATGACATGACTTTTTCCTCTAGGAACCATTACTTCAAACAACCCTTGAAGGAGCTAAATGGTCTAGGGCAGCTTAGAGGATTTGTATTTCTAGACTCGTCTGCCTTTCATTTCTTTCTATTTCTATATGCCAGGGCACTCAGATGATTTTAACCAAGTTACCTAATAAAAATTTGTCTACTTGCATAATCTAACATAGTGAGGCTCAGTATTGGCGCTACGTACAGCGTACTTGCCGCTTAGTTGCTCACTAGGAGATTTATGGACTTGTCGGTAAGAGCAGAAACCCACTTGGAACCGTGCGTTATGCCTACGATTTCGGATACTGAATTGTAGTCATTTAGTTTGAAGCATCCTTCTGTATATGTATTATGAGACTCGCCCCTGAATAAAGCTGCCATATAAACTGAATAATCGGAATCAAGTGTTCATATGGAAAACATTTTCATTCGACGAGGTATCTTCATTAAATCCGGCATTAGTTATTATCTGAGACATTGGTGTAATCTCCGAAGCAATTGTTCAGATCGGATCACTATTGCACGTAGCTGTCATATAAACTGACCGAACAAAATCAAGTTCAAGTTGGCTCATTCTCTATATGAATTGGAACCGAGATAGTTATAGGTTAGATCTCTTAGAGACTTGAGTGAAGTCCACAAAACCGGGTTTGTAAGAAACTGTTTCAACCACACTAGCCATAGGTTCTACAACGAAAGAGGCGGTAAAATATTCACCTACATTTCTACAATTTAACTTTGTAACATTGTTGTAGAAATGATATGGACGGAACGATGTTTGTGTGACATGTTTTTTGTGGTTAAATCCTGTGCGTGTCACATTTCAAATTCCTGCAATTAGTTAACTAAAAATACTGTGAACAAAACTCGCGATTAGATTAGAGCGTATTTATGCTTGAGCGAGCATTTGTTGCATAATCTAAAATGCGCAATTAATACAGTTGCAAATTTCCTACTTAAGATAGTGGCTCCAGCATGAATTTCTACAATATTTCTGATTTCTGGGAGCATATTTTCGTAATTTTGACTTGTAGTATTTATAGTGGAACGCAATTTATTTATTTTTCGTTAGTGTTGGCTGACGAGAAATGTCAACAAATTTTGTCTGACAGAAAATGTAATAATTGACGGATATAGTTTATAATAAATATAGTTGGATAGATTAGGATATACTATATATGTAGTTGGGTCAAACTACGTCAAGTGGTCCATCAAAAATTTCGATAAATCTTCGTTTTTGAAAATAAGCAGTTCATTAGGAAGGGGACCAGACATATACCTCGCGATACAAATATTTCATCAAAATTGCTTTTTTTTAGAGTTATTGAAGGCAATGCGCTTATGCTTTTATTGCGGCACAAATGTCGGGAGCTTACGAGTGCACCAAATGTCTTCGATTTCGAGAACTTCAATTATTCAGTTATCAAACTGTCGGTTGTCATAACGCGATAACGGTCCCCATTGACGGTTCCGTACTCATCAGCATAATTTTTGAAGAAATATGATAATTTCACACCAGAGCGTTATTTTTTCTGGATTAAATGACAGCTCTTGAATCTCTTCAGGTTGCTCTTCGTCTCAAATGCGACAATTTTGCTTGTTTACAGAACTATTGAGTTATAAATGAGTCTCGAGCGGCTTCAGTTCTTGCAAAAGCTGTATTTTGTACGCTTTCAATTTAATATCTCGACGTAAAATGCGTCAAGTCGTTCCAATGGCGCCGAATCGACTCGCCACGGTCCTCGTATACACTCTCAGCCACGGCTGCTATATTTTTCTCACTGCTTGCCGGAGGTGGTATATTTCGTCATATGTTATGCAGTAATGACTGTTGGGTCTCAAGATGGTTGTTGAGGTGGCGAATAGTGCACTCAGTAGGCGGATTATGTTGACCTTTACAGAACGTGAATTGTTGAATTGTTCAGGGAGAGTCTTACCAAGATGAAATGCCAAACAAAAAGAACATGACAGCTTGACACAACTAACGCGTAATCTGCCAAAAAAGGCTATTGAAAAAAGTATCTCTACTTGGATCATTCAGTATATGAATAGATCAGGATAACCAGGTAGGGAATATAGCAAAAGGTTCATATAAGATACCAACCTTAGTTTGGCGAGTAGCAAATAGTTGCAGGGAGAGTTTGGCAGCCATTTCGTGAGCTAATACGTTCACTAAACTTATTTTTCATTAAATCGACTGTAATATTTGTTGTGTGATTTGTGGCGCCTTCCTGTTGGCACCACATATTGTCCAAGTTCATACCATCCAAGACGGCCCCAAAATATTCCGTTATTATTGAGCGGTAGCGATTCCCATTCACAGTCGGCCTTGATCATCTCGGAAGAATTACGGTCAATGACGCCGCTGGACCATAAACCGGAATGCAATGGTGACTCTTGGGCCTTACTGCCTGACCAATAACGTATATTTTTCTTATTGATGAAGCCATTCAGCCAGAAATAAGCCTCATCGTCTGAAAATCCGGATAATTTTCAAGTTGTTGCTCAGCGCAATTCCCGAACATACGACGATTAGGATAATCAGTTAGATTTTGTAAGGATGTAGGCCAAGATCTTTTCGCAAAACTTGCCACAACGACATCACAGAGATGCGTTGAGAACAACGAGAGACTGATTTGGGTCTGTTTCGACACTACGGGCATTTCCTTATCTCACTGGCACGCGATCATTTTACATTATGTCTGTGGATTAAAATTTTTCCACTAGACTCTCAATTGTTAATCTGACAGGATGATTAAAACGACCATAAAGTGCACGTTGCGCTCTTAAAGTTGAAGCTAATGACTCCGAATTTCGGTAGTAAATTTTCATAATTTCAACTCGCTGATGGAACGTGTACCTTTACATGATGAAATGGCAAACCTCTGAAGAGAAATGACAAAAGAGCGGGAAAAATTATGGCGTCGTTTGCTGTCCCTATCGGTCTACTTTTGTGGCCCCCTATTGAGAAACCCTATAATACCTAGTTGGCTTTACCTAGTACCAAGAGTGTCTAGAATCGATCAACATTAACTTCCTCGCGTTGATTTGCTACACACCGCATTTCTCGTTCTTACTGCTTAAATTATATGGGTTACTAAGTGAGGATGATTATATAACGTAATTTAGTATAAAAAATTTGTCAACATCTTTGCTAAGCAATCAACTAAAAACAATCGCAAAATAGTTCCAAAATTTTGAACTTTTTGTAACTCTTATTTTACATGCAACATTTTTTATTCAAATCATATCCAAATTTGTATCTCTTTCACTGATATATTCCACAGAAATTGGAGAAACTTCATGAAAAGCAGGAAAGAAACCCATTCGCATGTGCCATTTCACTGTCAACAAAGTCGGGGCGATGTTATGCACATTTTTGTTGTCGAAAGCCAGCCAGCAAAAAGGCAACATGAAATAGAAGTACAAAAAAAAAAAAGCAAGAAATCATAACAAAGCAGCGAAATGTATGAATTAAGTGAAATATAATGCAATAAAATATATAAAATAAAGAAAGCAACAACAACAATCATATTGATGTATATAAATACATAGAAATGTAGTTGGCAAAACTGCCAACAATCGGGCACGATTTGATATGTGAGAATGTTCTACATTTGTCTAGCATATCATATACTCGAGGCATAGCTCAGTATTTGTTTGCATGCTACAAATTTATTCACATTAGATTTGCAATGGCGCGTAAAGACATGCATATGCTGTAATCATACAAACAAAGTTGTGTTTCCGATACCCAATAGTAGAATGCGGAAGGTTTTGATTAAGTATATCCTCGAATTTAATAGCAAGAATGGAAACAGTAAATAAATGTAAGTATATTTATCAGTCTTTTCAAGGAAACATAAGCTAGTATATCCCCATAGCGATTTAAGTCTTATAAAAGAACTTTATATCTAAATTGCCGGTATTTCTTATTGGAGCTATGTTTTATGTGATTATTGAATTTTAATGTTCCACAAACAGCCTTATGAGCCATTTGCTTTGACAACCGCGCTTGTAACTTTACTCTCACGATATTGTCCCCTAAAACGACTAGTGGTCCCACGAGTCTACTAAAACTTCGCTTTTTTCAGCATTGTAGTGGTAAAGAGTTTTCGGCACAATTAATCACCTATCGCGATGTCAAGAACTTGTTTCGAAGCATCGTTCTTTTAACATTTCTCTCGACCAATCGACAGGACCCTTTTGTTGAACGATTGACAAATGGTGTAGAATTCAACGTGAACCATTTTTTGTACAGTCAAATGTTCATGCTGAATGTGTGCTGGTCCCACTAATGCCTGTAATTGTCTCAATATCATTACAGATCACATGAGGATTTTGAAATATCAGTTTGAGTACCGTATCAAAGGTTTCCGGAACAAGAACTGATTTTGAATGATCTTAACGAAATTTGATAAACACTGTTCATTGATGGAGCTTCATGGGTAAAAATTGAACTAAGTTTATCAATGAATTTTTGTTGAGTTAATCTTCGCCGAATTTGTAAAATATAATCACGCGAAAATGTTTGCGATTTAATTCTATTTTTTGGCTGAGATGAATATTTCAAGTTACTGTTAACAAATCACATATCGCTTATGTTCTGAGTATTTATATAATCAAAAATGTTAAACTTTACGATAAAGTTGCTTGATAATAACAAATCCCGGAAACAGATAGCTTACGAAATGGTTATTTTGAATTTTTAAAGGCTTGCGTAAAAAAGGTCGTTTTGGGGAAAAAATTTTTACTTCTGGCTGTCTTGAAAAATCAATATTATTGTCAAAAAGCATATTCCCTCGATTATGTCTGGATAATATATCTAATCTTCCCCCCTACTTTTTAAGCATCGTTTGGAGAAAAAAGCTTTTAAAGTGGTTTAAAGAAGCGATTACATTAAGTTAAAAGAGTTTTACATAGGAATATTTAGCGGATCAAATTTTATGTACATTCAAATAAAATCAACTGCCCAAAAGGTGACATTGTATTTATTTTGAAAAATCTTTATTTATTCTTCCAAATCAATTTCATCCCCTTCAAAGTAATC
Organism: Bactrocera zonata; assembly: GCA_037783105.1. NCBI lineage: Eukaryota > Metazoa > Arthropoda > Insecta > Diptera > Tephritidae > Bactrocera > Bactrocera zonata. The sequence goes on from JBAWJQ010004255.1 coordinate 708,050, forward strand.
CCCTCCCGATGCAATGCACTTATGCCAACGGATTTTCCAATCTTCGAAACACTGGTTGTAGTCACTTTGAGGGATGGCCTTCAGTTCCGTCTTCGCTGCGGCTTGAAATCTCCTCTATGGGATGGTGTGGTGTAAAAACAAAGAATTGTCTTTCCACAATTCCGGCCTTTTTCGGCGGATAGCGTTACGCAAACGACGCATAACGTTCAAATAATATTCCTTGTTTTCTGTTTGACCGGTTGAAAGGAATTCATAATGCACAACACCACGATAATCGAAGAAAAAGTCAACACGACCTTGGTTTTTGAGCGACTTTGGCGCGATTTTTTTGGTCTCGGCTCTCCTTTGGCACGATATTCGCTCGATTCATCGGTTGTTTCGGGGTCGTAAGCATAGATCCAAGTCTCATCGCCAGTTATAATGCGTTTTATGACACCCTGGTAATCGGAAAGCATCGTTTCACACACTTCAACGCGACGCATTTTTTCCAAAAGATTAAATGTTTTCGGTGCCAGTCGAGATTTGACGCGCTTGAGGCTCAAAGCATCCTTCAAAATGGTATTGGCTGAGCCTTTCGACATGCCAACTTCATCAGCAAAGTCTCTTATTGTCAATCGACGGTTTTTCAACACCAAATCTGTGATTTGTTGAACGTGAGCTTCGTCGGTTGAGGTTGATGGTCGCCCTGGACGCTCTTCGTCTTCGACACGTTCACGGCCGGCTTGGAACTCACTATACCACTTGTAAACATTTTTTTTAGACAAAGCCTCATCACCAAAGGCTTTCTGCATCATCCTCAATGTATCCGCAGCAGAAAATTGATTCCGTAAACAAAATTTAATGCAAATTCTTTGCTCAACAAATTTCGACATCGCAAAAAACGAAAAACTCACTTATAGCAGCTCACAAAACGACATGTATCTCAAACAAAAATGAATATTTTGACATGAAATTTGACAAAAATGTGACTGACAGTACTACCAACCTAAAAAAAAAAAATAATTCTCCAAATCCTTCGACGCGCGCAGTTTAAATTCAAATGTCACCTTTTGCCTTTTTTGGGCACAGTAGTATGTACATTAAACATACATATAAAAAAATTGGCTAGCTGAAAGAGATTATAACTCTTAAAAAAAAGCTTTTGCAGCAGACAGCTGAACTCTCGACATCACTTCCGATTTTGTATAATTAAATAAATATTAAAGTATGATTCTGGAAAAAATCACATGGATAGCTAGTGTCGTGTATATTAGTCTACTCTCAATTTGTACACCCTTCGGTTCTACCTGTATTGTTCCAGATTTAAGTTTAAGCGGTTTTTCTCTTTTTGGATAACAAGAGTAATAATTTTATCAACATCGAAGTCTTAATTGGACTAAGAAAGATTCTGGAAAAACGATATTTTAAACTTGCAAATAGATTGAACCACACTTGGAGTCCAAGAAAGCCATGAACTATGAACAATTAACTCTTCTGCAATTTACTTTGCGGTTGTTGTCTCTTACTCTGAACTGGTATCCAGCACTTTCGGCATTCACCGCTGGGTGATAAGACTCTGTCCACACATCATTGCACATGTAGTTATTGTGTTTATGCTCTCTTGCACATGGCATTGTACGCCGTGAATCATTCGTTGGTGAGGCGCCTTTAATATCAACTCATACACATATTTATATGTAAATTTGTATGTGTGTGTGCATACGTAATAATGTTTGCTCTTTTAATATATGCTCGTGTATGCTGACATATATTAACATGTCCATGCGCCGCACAAAATAAACAAAAACACGCGAATTTTGTAGAACAAAGCCATGCATTTCAATGAACAACTCGCGCGGCTGCCAAAAACGCAATGCAAATGCAGAATTCGCCGCGCTGACAAACGTAGACGAGTTTTAAGGTTACGGTTTTGGGTATTGTGGCCGTTGTTGTTGTTATTGTTGCATGCATGCATAAGTAGATTTATTTGCTTGGCGTATGTACCCGTACTTATGTTATATCATTTGATTGCATGCTTCAAGCTAAATAATAAAATTTCGGAATTTCTGACGGCAAATCGCTGTAAAGTGCCACTATTAGAGGAATACGACTTCCGAAAACATGACTCCTTCGTGATGCGGAATTTCGCCAAGAAGCATTAACTGACGGCTGGAAATATCGAACTCGAGGGTAACAGAATGGAGCTTAATAAGCTGTACCTGTTTTGAAAATTATTTCTTTGAATATAAAAAAAAAAAATCATAAAAATAAGAATAATAAAACGATTTTGACTGCACGAAATGGTTGTTTTTAAAAACCCTTGTCTTTTTAACATTTAACAATGGTAGTCTTGGTGAAAGTCTAATCTTATTAGCGTGAGCTGTAAGCCTCCTTTAATTTCCGCTAAGAAATTGTTATACTTTGAACAGAATGTATTAAGTAAGCCATAAAGTTTATAATTCCCAAAAGGAAACATGGAATATGTTGTAGAGTTTAAATATAAGTGATCAGCGAGACGAGCTGAGTTGACTTGTCATGCCTTATCCGCCTGTCTGTCTGTCTGTCTGTTTGAACATACCCTTACTAGTCTGCCAGTTTTTGAGAAATCGATCTGTCATACTTCTTGATTCGAAATTTTATTCTATTCGATATTCAACTCTATATTAAAATTGGAACCACTCTGTGCCAGAATAAATACTTACATTTTTCAGTTTTGCTTTCTAGAGCTCAAAAACTAAGGAAAGTTTTATTCAAATCGAGTCACCTGATATTTTGCGCACGTCCCTTACTTCTCAAAAAGCTGTTTACTACATATATGTATTTGTTGACACTTTCAACATCGGAACACTTAAGCATGTAGCTGGCATATAAAATTATCGATTAATATACGAGTAAGTCCTTGTTTGGAAAACTATCTTAACTGATTAGATAATATCATGAAATTCACAACGCATTACGAGATTGAAAAGGTTACAGTCACAACCTCGGAATAAATTGTTCAGATTGAATTGTTCGTCGTAAAAGCTAGTTACGATGTTAACCTCATTTTCTTATATAATAAATATCTGAGTATAAAAAATGCTCTCCGTACAAGGATTCTCTTGATCTTGCCCTTTCAATACGTTTTGAGAGGAAAGAGCAGTGCTGAAAAAATATTATTTGGTACTTATCCTTACTCAGCTTTCGTCCAAATCATTTTGGCAGTAAACTTAATGATTTTTATGAAACTATGTAACGTATTGAAATTTAAAGAAAGTGAATAAACAGTTGAAAAGTTATAGGTTGAAGTCTAGATAAAGATATGTATAACTATAAGGAGTTGAATTGAAGACACTTACTACATTGACGGTTTAAAACACTGGCATAAAAATTTAACAGAATATTGAAATGAAATTTCAGACAAATTCAATTTGTCTACTTTATTTCTGACTCGAAAGATACTTGCATTACATTTTTCTCCCGGTCGAAGGCGAAAAATCTAAAGGCTACTCCAAAAAGCTTCTAATATGTAATAGCAAAAGGAGTATCTGAGATGAAATATATATACTGGATATATCATCTTTTCACTCATTGTAACTGAATTGATGAGTAATTCGGACGTTTGTCGCTTTTCATACTTTAATATACTACTTCTATTAAATTTTTATTGCGAAATTCGGAATCAAAAAAGCGAGACAGGTTCTAATCGGGCACGATTATAGTGACTTACAACTTCGAGGGATTCCCATCACATGAAGTACAGGATTTTCCAATACGGCTGATATGATTTCTCAGTATCATTTCGGCTACTATTTTAAAATAAAAAGTTGGGCTTGCATCCGTTATTATTCTCCCTCAAAAACCTGAAGCCAACAGACGTCGTGAAAATGCTGATTTCGCCATGGAAAAAATTGAAAACGATAACGATTTTTTCAAGAAAATCATCTTTTCCGATGAGACTTTCTTTCTCTGAGTGGTGCGGGGAATACACATGAAAATTTCCAGAAATTAAATGACAATGATGACATAAATTGACAGTTTCGAAACGAAGCTGGTGACACCCTTACTGTCATTGGAGAGCGGCATATATCGATGAGAACCAACTTTTTATGGCTGCAATTAGAAGAATTTGATTTTAACAACATCTGGTTCTAAAGAGACAGGGCTATGTGCCACACAGCACGTGCAACTACCGAATCATTGCGACAAAAGTTTGGAGATTCCATTTTTTTAAGAAATTTTGACATTGAATGTCCTCAAAGAAGTTACGATTTAATACCACCAGACTACTTCTTGTGAGGCTATTTGAAGTTGATGGTATTTAGCAATAAAACAGACGCTTTTCAAATATTAAATTAGAAGTTAATGTTGTGCCTGTTATTCCTGACAAATGGCATGGTTTAGTAGAAAAAGTAAATTCGTTCCTGCCAAAGCAGTCGTGGAGGCCATTTGAAGAATATTATTTTCAGAATTTAATTGTATCGATTGTACTTTACGTTAAATAAAAAACAGTTTCCAGTTTCCTTAATAATAAGTGTATTTTTTTTTTAAGAAATCATATCACTTTTATTAGAAAACCTTGTATCTGCTTTCATAGAAACGGTGTAGCGAGGGATCTCATCAACTTGGCTTTTCCTCTGAAAAATCAAAACTAACTAGATATACATCGTGCTTCAGATGCTCCGAAACAAATAGATTGGAAAGAATGGATACAAACTTTTTACAGTTATCATTCCCGACCACTAGGGAAGGGGTAATACTCAAACTCACAAAAACTGTGTGGGATGCTTAGCCTGGAATTAACTTAATACTGATATCATTTTTAATGTAGGGCTTCAACGTAGCATTGCTGTAAACTGGGTCAGGTTCTCAATAAGTTAAGTTCCTTTCGATGAGCAAAACTAAAAACTGTTAAGTACTTCACATTCTGGTCCTGAAACACAATATTGCACCAGAAAAGATAATAGCTGATAAAAAGACTATTGATAAGGGGTATTTTTAGACATGTGGATTCCGATGAGGCAATGCTTCGGAGTTGTTCTTTTTGACAGCTCCTACTTGATGTAGCTATTTTGAGACGTATGGCGCGCTGAGTCTTATATTCAGTCGACATAATGGCCCAGCAGAGTGGGTAATTTGAGCAATTATGGATTGGTATGCGCACCGAAGATGTTGATGGTGCTGGGGGGCAGATTATCAAAGAAGACCCGAATGAGTCTATCGGCCATCGCGCGGAACGATTGGAGTGGTGCCCTTTCACTTTATGGAAGATTTAGCCGAAGGTTTTTGGTTTGCGGGTTTACAAAATTCAACTTGTGCAAGGATTGTAGTCGAAGTGGCCATCAAGCATGTCGCACTTTGCGTGAATGGGTCCAAAACGAAGTGGCCACCGATCCGGATTTTCACAGGAAAATTTTGTTCAGCGATGAAGCCCACTTTTGGGTAAATCAGTAGGTTGGTGAATAAAACTGTCGCATTTAAAGTTATGATAATCCAGAAACCATTGTTGAGTCGCCGTAACACAATCAAAAGGTCATTGATTTTTGTGCTTTATGTCGAGAGGGAATAATTGGTCTATACTTCTTCAATAATGAAGCCTGCAATAATGTTACAGTCAATGAGGAACGTTAAAGAGTCTCGTTTAGTGCCTAAATTGGAGAATGTTGCTGTGAATGAAACCTAAGGTTCCAATAAGACGGCGGCACAAGCCATTTATGTTAGCTCACGAAGCAATCAATTTATTGAAGGAGATTTTTGGTGCGTTATTGGGGAATCGGAATAAACCTTTGCTAAGGTTATATTGTGAGATATGAAGAGAAAAAAAGTGAACGCGTGGCAACCGTCTCTCTATCTGCCGAAGCTATGTCTTCGAAATACGATCGCAAAAGTCGAGCATTTACGAAAATGTAATTTCAAACGTCATACCGGTTCAATTTCAATCGAGTTTTGGTATGAAATCAGAAGTGAAGATTAATCAGTATGCAAGCTAATATGCGGGTCTGAATATTATATTCAAGAAATTGATCTGTGAAACGTTTATTTTCATATGAAACTGTTTGCAGTTAACACTTTTATTCGATTAGCACATTAAATATGAATAACAAATTATAAAAATAAACAATTTTTAATTCAAATACATTTGAAATTATTTGTGGGAATGTGAAATATAAATATGTAAATAATTATCGTGAGTAATGCTCGTTTAATAAATATAATTCTTTTCGTTCGAAAATTGTAAAATACTTATAACAAATAGCCATGTATGTATATATGCATGCTTAAACATGTGGAATAACAGTCTTGTCGATTAATGCATAATATTTAATTAATACACATACTATTGAAGAATGTATAACGGTACATAATTGTGCATAGTACGAGTACTAATTGCAACCGAACGACGGTGTGCTCACCACATGCCACCCTTTACCTTGTGCAGGATGGTTTTGAAAACGGGCACCTTGACTGGGAATGGATGCGGTACATGCACCGGTACGTATTTAACTACCTTAAATGGTACACGCTTCTCCACGGGCACTGGCACAGGCTTTTCGACCGGATATGGAACCACGCGCTCCACAGGGACTCTCAACTCCTTCTCAACGGGCACCGGTACATGCTTAGTGACGGGTATATGGATGGGTACTGGCTTGTTGACGGGTACGACAATCGCATGCGAGACTGGGATTTGTACGGGTTCACGCACGGGGACGTGCACTTTTTTCACCACCTTATACGGAATGTAGTTGATGACATGCGATCCAGCATCATCGTGTTGTTCGGATAGATAATTAGTGGAGTCATCGTAAGAGGAGCCCTTGCCGCCGGACTCATCATCCTCTACCTCCGCGTCACCGCCGCTACCACTGCCGCCGCTATGATGGTGTCCAAATGAGATATCCGCGTCCGCAGATGCAGATGAAGTTGCCGCGTCCGCGCCGCCCGTGTGCATGGAGGCGTAACTGTCGTGTGGCATGAAGTACTGCATGGCCGATGGCATGGGCGCTTGTTGCTGCTCATGTGCGTATGTGGCAGAGGTTGTAAGTTCGTCGTAACCGCCGGAATTATGCCCGTAACGATGTAGAAAATTGCCATCGGAGATTTTATCGTTTGACTGTTGCAACTGTTGACTTTGTTGGTATGTAGGTGTGCCCGCGTACGCTGTGGTGCCTGCTGCCGATGATGAGTATTTGCCAGCGAAGGCCGAAGGCAGGAAGCCATTGTGCGTACCAGCTGAGTGCAAATTGTAAAGCGCGGTGCTAAGCGCATCTTTGCCACTAGAACGGCCCGAATTATAACTGCTGCTGCTGCTGCTGCCGCTGCCGCTACTGCTCCAACCGTTGCTGCCGCCGTGTTGATTGTTTTCCTGAGCAGCGTGTCCTGCTGCGCCGGATGCACCCAATGTGGCGGCGCCATAATCATTTTCTTGCTGTTCTTCATAAATTGGTATGTGTTGCTTTGCCGCAATGGTGATTGTAGTTGCACCACCAGTCGCGCCAGCCCCGCCGTGTCCCGATGCGCTCCATGCACCGCCAAAACCGCTACTAATGTGCCGCAAACCCGAGAGATTTGTGAGACCATTAAGCTTTGCTGCCCCAAAGTTGTAACTACTGCTGCCACCGACATTATGTGCACTGGCACCAGCACCGCCCGCACCGCTGCCACCACCGCTGACGCTAAAACCATTGTAACTGCGTCGCTGTGTTTTTCTATCTCCATCTAGCGCTGCCGTCTCGGCGCCTGTGTGCGCAGCAATGCCGTTATGATTGCTGTCGCCGCTGCTATTTCGTCCGTAATGAATGTCGTAATATTGCTGCTGTGTGGCTGGCTGTTGTTGTTGCTGCTGCTGTTGTCCCACATGATTTGCATAGACATGGGCCATGTTTTTGTGGGCATGGCCAGTGTGCATTTCCGGTGTACGCCCGTGCCCTGCGGCCTTCGACGCAGTCGGTGTGGCTGTAGCGCTGCAGACAATTGACAGTAATGTTGCTGTTGCCACAGCAAGTAGCAGTTGCCGTGACTGCTGTTGGGCCGCAAGTTATTGTTGTAAGTAAAGCGAAAGTGTATGTAGGGCGTGGAGATATGGAAGAAAAATATAAGTGAATTTAAGTTAGTGTGTGAATAAAGTGGGATGTGACGCTCTCGCTGTAAAGTACCCTCGGTGGATTGCTGAATGAATGAAAAAATTTTTCAGTTTTGAATTACCGATTTTAGACTTTTTATAGGGAAAACATCGGATACTCTCTATGGTATATATTTAAATGATCAGCTTGATTAGCTGCACCGATTTAGCCACTTTAGTAGCATTAGTACACCTGTCTGTCTGTCTGTTGTACATATGCGAAGTAAGACCTCAGTTTTTGAGACATCAATCTGAAATTTCGCAGTCTTTTCTCTCGAAGAAGCTGTTCATTTGTCGGAACTACCGATTTTGGATCACTTTAGAATATAGCTGCGATACAAACTAACTAATCTTAATCCGGTTATTGTCTGGAAAATGATGTTACAATCTCCTATTATAATGTCCGGACAACTATAGCATATAGCTGCCATAGAAATTGGCCTATAAAAATCAAGATATTATTTTTTTTACCATTTTATGCTAAAAGTTACATAGTTATACCCTTCTATTCGATGGGAAAGTAATATAAAATAGATTAGATTAACCTAACCTACAAGCAATATGCAATATATCGTAAGAAAAAGGTTTCTAGTCATACTAGGTCTTGACTATACCGCGGCATATATGTAGTTCCAATAATCGTTATTTCAATCCCATAAAATTTACTATATAGACCATTAGACGAACTTGACTTTTTTCGAATGAAAATCGAATTAATTAACTTCATATCCTTCATAGGATGCCAAATGATTGGAGCAGCGGAGAAGTCTTGATTTTTCTTGGTATCGTTTATGACCTCAAACACACAACCTTCACCTTACCTCACTTCATACACTTAATTGAACTGAAGGAAGCCTTTCCTACAAATCGAAAGCCAAGAAAGAAATAGGCAAAGTCTTCAATTAAACTTCCACGGCCAAGACAAACTATAAAGAATAAAAAACGTCGCTTGTGTTGATGAAATGTCCTTTAAGAATGGGAAACTTTCATATAGTAATACGAAAAAGCCTTCAGTTAGTATCCGCGAGCCATTTGTTAATGTTTTCGAACTTCTAAGAATCTTAACTATTTGGGAAAAATGGAGTCCAAAGTGGGTATTTTCCAAAGACAGATAGCAATACTATCACTTAACGAATCTAGCGTTGAATTGTATATCGTAACAACAACAACTGATATTTTCTAGGAAGCGAGCAATGATGAAAGTTGATTTATAGAGCGCTTAGATTTAGAAAAATGATGCATTTAGGCCAGATTTTACTTGAGTTGGGTCCTCAGAGCCAATTATTTCCAAACTAGTGGGGATTAAATAATTCTCTGGTTGAAGATTCAATGGAATTTTGAAATTTAAGGTATTATGTGTTAATGGTTGAGAGAGTAGAAAAGTTTTGCTAACTAAAAGAATTAAAATAGTTTTCGAACTACATCACTGATTTTCGAAATACCAAAAATAAAGTAACTAACCATGGTCTTGTTGTTGGATATTTTACCTTTTTACCTTCAAAACACCACTTATGATTTTTGATACTTTTGCCATATTTCAACTTCGATTCACACTTTAATATGAGATGACAGGTAACACTACTTAGAAGAAGCCTTTGATTTGTTGGAAAATTCCTTGCTAACTCACTTTTCTGCACCTTAAATTTTTTTTTCATACTCAAGAACTATTTTTCCTTGTATTTCGTGAATATCCCTCTCATGAGTTTTCCGTTAGTCTTTCTCAACACCTTTCATTCTCACTTGCGTGTCACTTAATTACACCAACAATTTGTAGTCTGCATGCAAATGCACCACTGTTCCGTTAAACTCACCAAGCTTCCAACGATGGTTGTCATATTCAATTCCTTTTGTGTGTTGCTAACGGTAGTATCCTTTATACAAATTCCAAATTCTTATGTTTGGTGAACGCCTAAAGGGATTGCTGTTCCTTGATATCACTGTATGTTTCCTCTTGCTGCAAAAGCGACCTTGACGCCGATTGTGTAACAAAGCGAATGTGCTTAAACCCGAAACTGCATTTGATTTTATATGATTTCCACTTGTGCCAACGCCGAGAGGCCGTGTATGAAACGAGTGCATAGACGACGGATCAGCGCTGCAGCTAATGTGCACTTGGCTTATCTGCTGTCAGTCCACCGACGGATGTACGTTGCGCTAAATTATTACACAATTTCGTTTATTTCTCCAATTTTTATTTTTATTTTCATCAATAAAGAAAAGAAAAGACAAGCAAACTGGCTGGCATAGAAAGGCAATCAGGTGAACCAGCCACCAATGCGCTAACGGTATTACGAAAATGAGGCCAAATTTAGTGCCGAAAGGAAAGGTGTACTGGTGGTGTTGGTGGTGTTGGTGGTGATGGTGGCTACGGTGATTATGATGGTGGTGTTTGTGTTTGTGTATGTGCTGGTGGTGAGTGCAGGAAATGGTCTTAAGATAACACAGAGAGAATAAGCAGTTGTACTTGAAAATGCGAAAGTATTTGCAGTTGTTGCCGTTGTTGCCGTTGTTGCCTTTGTTGTGCGCTTAAGTCAACTTACTTACTGCGAGTATTTACATACACACTTCGAAAGGAAAATTAAAAGCGAAAGGTAGTAGTTTTGGCGCACAGTGGCGGCTGGGCGGAGGGACGTTTGAGTAATTTGCGAAGTTTATGAAATGTTTAAGTGCGCTTTGGAATGGTGTGTTTATTTACTCTGTGTGATAATAATAATAATATAATTAAGCTAGAACTCGAGCATCATACAAGAGTCAAAAGAGTGTAGGAATTATGTAATATTGTTAGTGCACGTTTTTCTGTCAAAACATTATTTAATACCAATTAAGCCCCGAGTTCACTTGCTGAAGTTCACCGAGGCTATATTTATTATTAATGTTTGCTTATTTTTGTAGTTCGGTTTCACACCAATTTGTAGCTGTTCTAGTTGGGTTTCAAACCACTGGTCTACCTTCACAGTTGTTTCGTGGGAATAACATTCTGAAACTTGGTGGAGGTTGCTTTTCCCTAACGAAGTGATGACAAGATTTATATCTAAATTGCATATAACTGTACTACTGTGCCCAAAAATTAAGGTGACATTGTATTCATTTTGAAAATTCTTTATTTATTCTTCCAAATCAATTTCATCGCGTTCGAAGTAATACCCTCCCGATGCAATGCACTCATGCCAATGGATTTTCCAATCTTCGAAACACTGGTTGTAGTCACTTTCCGGGATTCCGTCTTCGCAGCGGCTTGAATCTCCTCTATCGTATAAAAACGGTGTCCCCGGAGTGGTCTTTTGAGCTTGGTGAACAGCCACTGGCGTCAGATCAGGTGAAAACGGTGGTTGCGGAACGATATGGGTTAAGTTTTTGGCGAAATGATCACGAATTACGAGGGCAGCATGGGATGGTGCATTATCGTAGTGTAAAAACCAGGAATTGTCTTTCCACAATTCCGGCCTTTTTAGGCGGATAGCGTTACGCAAACGACGCACAACGTTCAAATAATATTCCTTGTTGACTGTTTGACCGGTTGGAAGGAATTCATAATGCACAACACCCGATAATCGTAGAAATCAGTCAACATGACCTTGATTTTTGAGCGACTCTTTTGGTCTCGGCTCTCTTTTGGCACGATATTCGCTCGATTGATCGGTTGTTTTGGGGTCGTAAGCATAGATCCAAGTCTCATCGCCAGTTATTATGCGATTCATGACACCCTGGTAGTCGGAAAGCATCGTTTCACACACTTCAACGCGACGCCTTTTTTCCAAAAAATTCAATGTTTTCGGTACCAGTCGAGATTTGACGCGCTTGAGGCCCAAAACATCCTTCAAAATGGTATTGGCTGAGCTTTTCGATATGCTAACTTCATCAGCAAAATCTTTAATTGTAAATCGATGGTTTTTCAACATCAAATCTTCGATTTGTTGAACGTGAGCTTCATCAGTTGAGGTTGATGGTCGCCCTGGACGTTCGTCGTCTTCGACACGTTCACGGCCGGCTAGGAACTCACTATACCACTTGTAAACATTTTTTTTTTAGACATAGTCTCATCACCAAAGGCTTTCTGCACCATCCTCAACGTATCCGCAGCAGAAAATTGATTCCGTAAACAAAATTTAATGCAAATTCTTTGCTCAACAAATTTCGACATCGCAAAAAACGAAAAACTCACTTTTAGCAGCTCATAAAACGACACGTATCTCAAACACTAATGAATATTTTGACATAAATGTGACTGACAGTACTACCAACCTAAAAAATAAAATAATTCTCCAAATCCTTCGACGCGCGCAGTTTAAATTCAAATGTCAACCTTATTTTTTGGACACTGTAGTTTATCGCATATACTGAAAACCTATATTAGTGGAGACAAAACCAACAGTTAGGGGGTTTAGGACCTCTCTAGATTTTTGTGTATTCTATTTGTTAACACGCGAAGTATATAGGGACTCGATAAAAGGTGTCTTAGGACCTTTCAGAATTTGTATATTTTATTTTACGTAATCAGATCTTGGTGAAACATTTTCAAACATATTATATTAGGAAACAGATAAAGGAATCAGCCTCAGCTTTCAGTCCAAGCATATTTTAAGCATATAATTATTAGAGACCTTTCATGAAGACTGAGTCTAACGCGAGTTACTAAGAGTCCCGATACGTTTTCGAACGTTCTCACGACAGTCGGACCCAAATTACCGAAGCGGATTCGGACTTTTTTCCTGTCAAGGACTGTCAACTCGGCACCATTTCTCAAAATTAGCAAAATGTATCAAAAGAATAATAGAAATATGTACATTAATTTTAAAACCAGAAATTTGGCATATGTTTCTTCCTAATTTTTTTTGAAAATTTCTTAAGGCGTATCCTATACCAGGAGTTGGGAAAATGCTAAAAGATCCAAATAGTTATATATGCTTCACAGAAATATAACAAAAATAACAAAAGCATAACAATAGCACCCCCCTTGGTGAAAATTCGAATGCACCGTCGTTGGTGCTTCCTTCTTTCACCCAAATTAAAAGTGTTACGCGATCACTTTGAATTGTAAACCAGTCGAAATGCCTTGCAATCATTATGATCTAAATGCAACTAGACGTTTATTTGCAAGCCGAACAGCTGTTGCAGCGCCAACTCAACAGCCAACATTTCTCCAGCTTGGCGGCCACAGCGCGCAGCGAAGTTCAAAGTCAGCAATTCAGCATGTTCGGCAGTCGTGGAGTGAGTAATAAAGCAGTTGCTGCAACATGCCACGGCCCGCGCAAGTGGCAGGCAATAAATGCTGTGGCAAACGAAAATCAAAAGCAACAACAACATGCAACTCAAATTACAAACGCAGCGGCAACAAAGTGTGCGCGCCAATGAGGTATTCGTATTGGCCGCTGTAATAACTGACGTTATTATTTTATAGCGCTTTTAGCGGCACAGTTGGGCGATTTAGCAGCGCCCCATCCATTCTACCACCACCAGTAGGCTAGCACGAAAACTGTATTTAAGAAGAAATGCCAAAACTAATTCAGTGCGGCGCGCCACTGAGCGAGCGTTTATGCGCATGCGCAACCGTTGAGCGCTTATTCGCCTGCAGATAGCTGCTTTGTTGCCTTAATTACATTGTGCAGCGTTAATATGTTATATTGTGTGCTTAGTAAGCGGCAATTTCCACTCTCCACTTACTGCTGAATGTGTGAGTTCGCAGAAAAATTTTCGTCAACTTTTCCTTTTCCGCTAATCGTAAAATATTTGTAATTATGAAAGTTGATGCGAAATTGATTGAAAGCGGTACGAAAAAGTGCGGCCTTCGAATGATGTAATTTGTATTGCGTTTCGAATTTTATTGCCCCAATTTGTGCGCTAATCTCTCAAATATTGCGTTGAGCGCTTGCTATGCGTGTGTGTGTGTGTGTTTTCGTTTTTGGCGTTTAATAAAATTTTACGAGGAGTAAAATGTAATAAATTCCGTTGCAGTAATTGAAATTTATAGTCGGTGGATTTGAAATGGGGAAATATTGTTTTTTCTATAATGTTCGAAACCCCTATTGGTATCGATTCGGGTTATGCAAGGTTCCATGGAGGCCGAATACTTTTGATATCACATCGCTTAGTAAAAATAATTTTTAGTTTATGTAAATGAAACTTAATTTTGAAGGTTTTTTATTTTGTCTTTGTATAGAGAACAATATACAACAACAATATACAGAACATGCAGAAAACGTTTGACATTCACGGATCAAAAACTAATGGAGTTGCTTGAACTAAGCGGCTACACTCTAGAAGACTATAACTCAAAAATTTTTTAAAATATTCCCTTAACATTTGTAACGGTATAGACAATCGAAATATGCAGAAAGTATGAAAAAATATGTTTCATATTAAATTTCCCACTATTTGTACCTCTTAAGGGGTTATATAAAGTTAAAAGGCCGAAAAAGCGAATTTTCCTGAAATTTGTTGATCCAAAGATTTTTATACATATTACTGTACCCTTCAACTGTACCCTAAGACCTAGTATTAGTAAAAATATTTATTTGGAAAGGAACTACAGCTGATCTTTGGAAGCTTCTCTCCAGAAAAACGTTTCGCGGTGTCAACTATAGGTATCTCTAAACTGGAAACTCTGAAACTAAAAAACCAAACAAATTTCTTGAAAAATAATGTTAAATCTGATAATTAATCGATGGAATAAGAAAAATAATTTTTTTCGACAAAATGGCGGTTTCTAAAAAAAATCGGATTTTGACCAAAATTTCGGCCTAAAATTGTTTATAAAAAAATATTTGTCGGTGAGAAAAATATCTTCGATTAATTACTAAAAATAATTGCTAAAATAATCGGTTTAGCCGTTTTCGACTAATTTTGGTCACCGAATTTGAAAATACCATTTTGAGCAAAACGCGTTTAAAGTATGGAATGCACTTTACATAGGACTTATAATGAAATTTTTTGTGTGTATTCTTAAATATATGTACATTAAGAAAATTAAAAAAAAAATTCATTTCTAACTGTATATAACTCCTTAATACCCGTTATGAAATATTATTCGGTGTACTTTCAATTGATGCGGTTTTAAGTCCATTTTCGGAAACTCCATCTATAAACTTAACCAGTGGCGTGACCGTTTTAGTTTTCTTTGTGATTTGAACAAATTGTAGAACTAACCAGAGACTCATACAATGACAAACTCGTCGAAATTAAAGAAAAATGCCAGCAACATGCCGAATCCTATCCAGATGACTTGGATAACGAAGATTTATACAGTGACATCCAAGACGTCTTACTTTTATTAAAGAGAGCGAAGAAAAACGAAGAACAAATTGAATTTTCGCCAGAAAAAGTTTTATTATACATTTCTTCAATGGGACTGGAAGCCTACAAGACGTTAGCAACAGCTTTAAGAATACTAATTACTCACTATATATTTAGAGGATCGCAAGACTGGTCAGTCTACTCTGACTCATGGTCGATCGATTGCTAAAAGATCTTCCACAAGATGCAACTGATACAGGGAATGTGAAACTGCTTCAACTTTAAATTGCAATAATATGATATTTGATTTTGCAGCGATCAAATCTAGAAAAGTGCATCATTAAGTTCTATCACTATGTTTCTTTCGACAAGCCAAAAGATATAAGACAAATTCAAAGACTGAAGAGTATTCGAGTAAAAATTACTATTTTTCACTGTTATTCAGATTATTACATTGTGAGTGTACAACTCTTTATCTTTTATAATAAATTTTGTGAATAAATTTGTTGAAGTATTTTTTTGAATATTAAAAAACAGCGAAGATCGTTTGCCGCCCCCAAGACGTTGCGCTCGAGGCGACGATCGAAATAATCCGAAACGTATCCAAATGTGTTCGAATATAATCTAACATGATATTCATATTTGTTCTCAGAATCTGAAAGTTTGTCAGAATATTTAAGCTTATTTCTTCATAGTTTGGTACCAAGGAAAATTTCGAATATCCACACAAAACTTTTCCACGATTCACTTTTTAGGAAAGTAATAACTTTGATAAAATCTGTATCTTTCATAGACGTCGGCATTTAGGACAAAAAAAGAGTCCATCTTTCAGATTTTCCATATAAATTTCGGAAATTTTCTACAAATCTAACTAAAAGTATGTCTTTCTAACTTCAAAGGCTTGACAAACTCTTTTACTTATGATTCCTAACTTGATAAAGTATTAAATCCTGAGTTAATTTTGAGAAAATAACTTTGCAGTACATGTTTCAACTTCTTATTCACATTGTTTCTGAGTAGTAAGTAACGAGTTTTTCACTAGGTACGCTACAAAAGCATACCGACGCATTTTTATTCCCGCTCTTCTAACATTTCTCTTCAGTAATGCTTGCCATTTCGTCATGGAAAGATATACGATCCAACAACGAGTCGAAATTATGAAAATTTACTACCGAAATTCGGAGACAGTGGCCTCAATCATAAGAGCGCTACGTCCAATTTATGGTCGTCATAACCATTCTATCGGATCAACATTTGAGCGTCTAGTTGAAAAATTTGAAGGCACAGTACAAAGTGTTCCCGTGCCAGTGAGACAAAGAAGTGCCCGTAGTGTCAAGAATATTGCTGCCGTTAGCGCATCAATTGAGGAAGACCCAAATCAGTCTGTCACACGTCGTTCTCAAGCGTTGATAAAATGATCTTGACCTATATCTTTACAAGATCGAATTGACGCAAGAACTGAAGCCACTTCAGCCACCAGAATCGTCGTATGTTCGCGAATTGTATTAAGCAACAACTTGAAAATTATCCGGATTTTCATCGAAAAATCATATTCAACGATGAGGCTAATTTCTACCTGAATGGCTTCATCAATAAGCAAAATATGCGTTATTGATCAGGCAGCAATGACTCCAACAGTCACCATTGCATCCCGAAAAAATTACGGTTTGGTGCGGTGTATGGGCGGCGGCGTCATTGGGCCGCACTTCTTCTGTGATAATCAAGACCGGCACGTTACGGTGAATGGGAATCGCAACCGCTCAATAATAACGGAATATTTTTGGGCCGAATAGGATGATATGGATTTGGACAATATGTGGTTCCAACGGGACGAATGTCACAATCGATTTATTGACAAACAAGTTTGGTGAACGTGTTATTTCACGAAATGGCCCAGTAAGTTGGCCGCCTCGGTCGCTGTTAGACTATTTCCTGCCGGGCTACGTCAAGTCTTGGTCTATGAAAACAAACCAGCGACAATTGATGAACTTCGTACGAATAACGAAAGGGAAATTGCGACAGTATCGGCCAATTTATGGTTGAAAACAGTTGAAAATTGGGTTCAGCGTCTGGACTTCTGCAAGCGTGCCCCTGGTGGCCATGCAAAAGAAATTGAGTTCCATACATAATGAAATCGAATGTACTTTCACAGGAATAAAGAATTTCATTGATGTCCCTTTTTACCAAAGTAAGCCCTGTAGTTTTTCCGATTTGACATTTTTCGTCTTTTTATTCACACATTCTTTTATAAGGAATGAGTTCTATGCTTTTGCTATCATTCACAATACTTTCAGTAATTAATGCATACCAAAGAAGCGTTACTATAAGTGTAGTTACTTTCGCATCCATTTGGATGTATAACTGGTTTTTATTGCCTACTAGCATAATTTGAGATCAATATTTTCATAATTTAACATAAACTTTGCTATAAAATAAGTACGGCTTTCGTTACTCCATTCATTGTAAAATGTGCTGTAGCATCGCTATGTACACTGCTTTGGGATTGGTGTTCGCTTGCAGTCTGATCAACGACAACTGGACGATGTGTCAAAGTAGAGAAGCTGGCTTCGCTTTCGCGCTCAAGAAGCTCAAAGAGAGGACATAACTTCTGTAAAATAATAGATACTAACTGGGTTAAGTGAAATAAATATTTATTTTGCCCGAATTATTGAAAGTGAATATAGAAATAGAAATCGATTTTAAGTTGTTAGATCGAATAGGACGGGTTCTTACGAGACATAACAACATAACATATGTATAATGGTCGCAATCATGTTTGGATGGTTTTAGCTTTTTATTAGATCTTTTATTGAAGCTTTACCTTTAGTATAAGTATGATTGAATTAAATTTTAAGTTCAATAACCATCGCAATCACTTTTCAAAATATGACCTTGACTAGTTTTGTGTATTTACTTCACACAATAGATTAGGCATTAAGTGTGTTCTTAGTTTCAAAAAAGTTGGTCCGACTATCTTTGCTATGAAAAGTAAAATATTCGTTGGAGTTTTGCATTTTATATAAAAGGAGTCTAAGTTGTAGAAACACATTGAAAGAAAGTAAAATAGCTATAGCAGCAGGGTTGGTCTGTATTAATCCATAAGCAGAAGGTTGATTTAAGCTAAATTACTTGAAGTAACTGTCAGTGAAAAATTCGTTACCCATTTGGGTACCCAATCATATAGGAATAGAGGAAAACGAGTAGACAGCTGAATTTGTTCGCTCCGCGACAGCTAGAAACACAATTTCCCTAAGCTTCCGTAGATTAATCAGCTGCTGGAAGCAGAGGAAAGCCTCAGGTCTTGGAACACAGGATGTAGCACACATGTACCTAGGCGAATAAAGTGTCGATGGAGGACAGGCCAAAAATATTATATTTTTATGGACTTATTAACATTGTTGGAGTCATGACAGAGCATGTAAAAAGTCGGTTGAGACGATATATCTTCAACGGTTCTCAATGGCATAAAAATGCCATTGGTTATTCCAAAAATCTTGTAAACAACCATGGTGCATGTACATATATATAATTTTGCGAATCTTTGTCTAAACTGTGCAAAACTCTACATTTTTCTATAATAATAATTCAGTCTCACTTCTGACGAACTCTACATATTACATAAGAGTATTTTGATTACTTACGTAATATTTTTTATAGCTTCAGGTAATATATTTAATATGCCCCCAATTTACTTACAACAATTTATTTCGCTGTTAACTTTTATACAGATATATAATATGCAGGAGCACAATACAATTATCTTCCTAATTCGTCATTATTTGGTAGCGGTAATGTTAACTTCCTCAGCAGCTGGGCGTATTTCGCCACAAGCTTGCAACAATTCAACGCCTTTCATAGAGTTGCCACTTCAACAAAACTTTTATGGCATGAACAAAGTATCTTAAGTTTGCCACAAAAGTCTTAACACTTAGAAGGAAAGGTTAGGGATCCAACAAAGTATTATATTATATATATAATATAAATTATGGCTTTTAATTTTTTTTTTTTTTAACTATTAATTTTTTTCAGTCCCGTCACGAAATTTCCTTGAAAATACCCTAAAAAAATTCCCTGAAAATTTTAGCCCTTAATATTAACGTTAAGAACTGGACCAAGGCCTGTAAAAATTTTCTATAGAAAATACACTCCACCGTGATTTTTTATCTTTAAATTCCTACAGATCAGAGGCATTTTATGGCATCGCTTTGACTTTAGACGCATATTTCTCAGAATTGTTCACTCTACAAAAGTGTCCAGTGCAACAAAGTCGTAACTCACACCGGCGAGGTAGTACGAGGCTCTAAGCCCGATTTTTCCACGAATTTCGCATTTTTTTTGTATATATCTCGTAAACGACAGGAGCTATAGAAAGAATGTTCATGACAAATTTGTAGGAAATTTTATTTGCTTTAAAACAGATTTGGGGTCAAAATCGCTATCATTAATATTTCTCGAGTTATTCAGCTTTTTAAGTAAGGCTGTATGCAAATTTTATAGATTTTTTAATACATACTCAGGGGCACCTCAAGGCCAAATTTTGTTTAAAAGCAAATAAGTTTTATATACATAGTTATTTCGCAAACTTCTAAGGCGATATCAACCAAACTTACTTATTTCTTCTTAAACGGTGTGAAAAATGGATAGTACCCATTACCACTTCTCATATAGCGGTTGTGTTGAAAATTACTAAATGTACTCATTCGGTAAATCCGTTAACCGCACTCAATCTCACATTCGATATGGCTATAAAAGGCTTTATAGGAGCCTGAGATAAAATCAGAAAATGACCGTGGTACCGCTCTACTGTAGGTGAAACTCCATATGTCAGGACATACTCAATCAGTGTCAACAAAATTCGGTAGACAACATTCTCGTGTTATTTGTATGTAATGGTGTGAAACTGAACATATTCGGAGAAAAATTACGACTACTTTTTTATACAGCAAATTTATTAATTTTAATTTTCAGTACAAAAATCAGGCTACAATGAATATAAAGGTATAAGACATTGCACATATAGAGCTTTTAGGATTCATGTCTAAGTGGTCAAAATCGGACCAAAATGATTTCTGATAATTGTGCGCCTGTATGCTAAAACAGTGCTGAATCGAGTCAATACTTCCTTTAGTTCTTACATACCGTACTCCTTATAAAAAAATGTAACATTTTTTATTTTATTTTTTATTTGATAGCTAATTGGCAACCCCATCAGATAGCAAATATATCATGAACCGTACATAAATCACAAAGCCTAGCTCAGCAGGTCAAATGCTGCTCGTGTCGTTTTATAATTTTATGAAGACATATACATACATATACGTATATATACCGCTATGCATATGTATATTTGCGCCTGAGCCGCTGTTGCACAATAGCCGTACCATATTAGCAGTTGCCCAAGCGAAATAGTTTCGTGCATTTGACATTTTGACCGCCTTTGCATTTGGGTCCGCGTTTGTTTGTGCAAAAAGCGCGCGCCTCCAGCCTTTCGCCGCGAGCAGATGGCAGCTAAGCGCTCGTGTTGTTGTTGCTCCGCTGAGGAGTGTAAAAGTGAACGCCTTCAGCTGCTTGCGGCGCACACCTGCCATTACCATTACCATTACCAATGCCATTACCAGCCCATTCGGCGACAGTGCTGCGGCCGTACTGCCAGCTATTTTTGTTGTTATTGTTGTAGCACGCTGTCTATTACCTTTTCCTTTTTCGCTCTCTTTTAGCTCACATTTCGGTTGCTGCGTCCGCTAGGCCGCTGAACAAAAACAGTGCCTAGCTGACTTTCAATTCAATGTCGCAACGGTGTTTGTGCGGCCGTCCGTCCGGTCATTCATTTCACCTGACGCCCATTCAGCAGTGTTTAGTTTTCGGCTTTTGCCATTTAAGTTGCGCCGACTGTGCGCGCTGTCGCTGAGTTTCGGCGAAGTGCACTCAAAATTGATGAACTTTATGTTGTTGTAGTTGTTGCTGCTGTTGTTAGCATTTCTGTTGTGTGACTTTATTTGATTTGTTGTTGACTTGCCGCCGAGGTGCTCATGCTGTTGTTGTCGACTGATTTTACTGTTGTTGTTGTTTATATTGTTTTATTGGCATTGTTGTTGTTGTTTTTGTTGTTGTCGTACTCTGCGTGGTTACTTTTAATTGAAGTAGGAAGTAATTTCCAGTTCAGTTTTTGGTCAAACTTTTCGTTGGCGTCCATTTACTTTTGCCTTCGCTTTTTGATTTGCTTAATTGCAGTTGAACTTTGCACAGTGTGCCGTTGTGAGTTGCAGCGTTTTTGTTGTTGTTTTCTTTCGCCAATTTAGCACCAAACAGAAATTTTATTATTGTGCTAGCTGTCGCACTTGCTGTTGTTGTAAATGTTGTTGTGCTCTCGTCAACTATTTGGATTCCGTTGGCTTTTCACACTCTGGCTGTCAGCTGCATCAGCGGTTAGCGCGCAGAATGTCTTTAACTTCTTAACTGCTTAATTTATGTGGGATACTGACATCTGAGTTTATCCTAACCAAAATGTATAGTAAAATAAAATTAATCAGCAAAGGCTGCTTAGTTTCTCTGAGTTCATTACCGATGCCGTTGTGAGCTTCAATGGTGGAGTGCCTATTTAATCCGAGTCGACATACTTTAAAGTATATGGCTTTGAAGAAGTTCGAACAGAAATTACCCGTCTGAAGAAAAACAAAGCGGGGGGACGATGGATTGCCGGACGAGCTATTCAAACACGGTAGCGAAGAACGGATAAGGAGCCTGCGTCAGCTTCTTTGTAGAATATGATCGGACGAAAGCATGCCAAAAGATTGGAATTTAAGTGTGCTCTGCCCAACCCACACAAAGAGAGATCCCACAATCTGCCCCAACTACCGTGGGATAAGCCTCCTCAACATCGCATACAATGTTTTATTGAGCTTACTCTCTGAAAAATTAAGGTCCATCGTCAACAAACTGATTGGATTTTATCAGTGTGGCTTCAGGTCTGGAAAATCAACAACTGTCGTCCATTGCGCATTATCAATGATTAATACCGCATTCGATGGAACGATGAGCTATGCGAGAGACAGCTCTAGCCAGCCATTCCATTCATTGAGAGATTACCTGAATGGTATTGTCCGATGTTTGCTTGCGGAGGAGTTGTATAGACACAGCTAAATATGCATAAATAGTGTTGACTTCTTCCTTTGTTGAAATCGCTTTTAAGTTTGACAAGGTCCTTTATAGATGTCAACAGCTTTTTGACGGGTCTCTTCCAAGATGTCAACTACCACAAATTAAAAAGGTCATCGAAAAAAAGTGTAAGTGTGTTTTGGTTATATAAACAAACCTATATGGGAAAAGATGATTAAAAACGAAAATATTTTTTTCTTGTAAGCAAATATAGCGATCTCACCGTTTATGATTTTCGCTCACCGCGCGCTGTTGCCGTCAATAGAGAGGGAGAGGTCGTTGTGTACGACAAATGTGTTTGTCCATTGCAGAGAAAATTTTGTTTACCGTAACAAGTGCAAAATGTCTTCGAGAAGTTGTAAACGAGACGATGACTCGGCTTGCTATATTTGCGGCGAATTTATTTAAGGGGTTCCGGTGGTCTAGAACCCTCAAATTAAGGGTGTTTTCTGGATTTTTCTTAAGGTTTAAAAAAAGAGCTATCAATTTCAAACTTTTACAGTTTATTTATACACTTATGAAAAGTACAAAAATATTTTTTTGTTAAATAAAAAAAAATTTTAACAATATTAAAAATGGCGTCCAAAAAAAAGCTATCTTAAAAAAGAACTCCCCGTGCCGTTGTTGATTTTGACTCTTCTGAACATCTGAAACGTAAAAACTAAATAAATTATTAATCAGTAGGAGTGCAGCTATCGCTGGGACTACAACAAAAAAAATTTAAAATTTTTTTTTTGAAGTTCAGATTCTAAAAACAGCTATTTTTGGTCCAGTTTTAGATCGAAAAAAAATCAAAGTTCTTAAAATTAAAATTTGATTGTAGTTCCAGCGATAGATATTGATCTTATAAACACCACTTTAAAATTTCAAGTAATTCGAATGGATAGTTTTTTTTTCATCAACGGCACGCCGAAAAAAGTAGTTTTGAGATAAATGAGTTTAAAGTTTAGAGTCTCTATATTTTAGATACCTGCGCTACCTGCTAAAACGGGTATAGAAGCTAAAATAATGTGAATATCTTTGCAAAAATTTTACAGTATATTCTTATAGGACTACACTTTCGAGCTATCAAAAAATTTTTTTTTTCAAAATTCTAGACCACCGGGACCCCTTAAGCTTACTTCAACCATGAATAAAATGGCCTCCACATGTGTCAAATATATTCTGGATGGTAAGTTTATTTACTCTTTTTTTATTATGTCTATAAACTTATTTGATAATATTAACTATAATTTAGTTACGTTGTTATATGTTACGTTTCATACATATATTCCTTGCGAAAAAATGCTGTAGACCGGTGTTATTTGTAAAACGATTAACTAATTAGTTAATTAGAACAGGTGTCTTCAACCTTTCACTTTTCAAAACCCCCGCTGAGATCACGTATGTCACTATACATATATATGTATGTATATGTATGTCTCTCCATTAACAAGAACTAACTGATATAATAACTGTTATGATGGCAACTCGATACTGTTTTAACATTAATCACTGAGATTATAGCTTTTGCTGACAACGTCGAACATGAATTATGATTAATTAATGTATCTCTAGAGCACTGAACTAGCATTCTTTTGAGCGCAAAATGTTGGAAAAAATGAAACTAAATATTTTATTTTGATAAATTTTAAGCTTTGAGATGATGAATTAACAAAGGTCTCATCTCCGCTCCTCTTTAAGAAAGAGCATTTATTTATTTTTGTTTGATAGCGATGACAAACGAATGACAAAACTTTCAAACAAGTCCATCTAATAATCACGCTTTTATATTTAAATTGTGGCATTTTTGTTGCTAGCCGAAAACAAAATACTCGTATTTGTATTTTATGTAAAAAAAACTATTTAAAAATATTTTTGCTTTTATATTCTTCAAACCTTTTGTCATCGATAGCCTTAAATTTGTCAAGGTTATCTAAACAAACGATTACTATGCAAATGAACTACATTTGTCTGCCTTGTCATATTCTCACTTGCAAATTCGGCCGAAAAATCTGAGAGAATTTGCATAAATATTTACTTTGCCGAAAGATAAACAGTATATTAAATGTGGAATATCTAATATTTTCACTAAAATAATTGTGCAATGAAGAGTCTATCAAATTCATATGCAGAAACTAGCAGATAGTAGAAAATAAATATGTAAATTCGTATCCAAACGACCTGAAATAAATAGTTACCACACAAGCGCACAAATATTCTTGAATATTATCTCAGAAAAGATGTGCGAGCAGATTAATTTCAACGAGACCGACCAACATTCAATTGGGCAGACAGACAAGCTTTAATGGAGAGCAGCCAAAGGTAAATGATTTTATTTGCGGGAATTTATTTGTCAATTAAACGATAGTTTACAAGGTTTTATAAATATATCGTTATATAATAACGGTAAAAAGTAAATATGTGATTTCTTTGTGAAATTAAATATGGTTGGTTATTGTGAGTGAGATTTACTTGAGTGAGGAAAATGTATACCAAACTCTCTAACTTAAGGGGGTATTCTAGTCTAGAAATTTAAAAAAATCGAAATTTTCTTATTTTTTATTTTCAAAGTTTAACTATTCAAGAATATGTGTACAAGAGGATTTTTCAAAATTCAAATTATTTTCGGAGTTATAGGCATTTTTCTGACCCGACATCCAAACTGGTTCGGCTGGAACGCGAAACTTTAAACGTGTTTCTCTCAAAACTGACTTTTTCTAAACTATACCCACGATTTCTCAAGTTCTACTCGACCGATTTACTTGAAATTTTTATAGAGTCTTCCTTATAGGCTTGTCTATGGTTGGAACCCCATCCCCAAATTTTTATTTTTATTATTTTTAAAAAATTCGAAATAGTCAGAAAAAGTGATCCCAAAAAACTTTTATTTTTAGGCAGTCGCCATTTTGTGAAAAAAATTTTTTCCCACTTTTCCATAGTTCCGGCCATTGCGACATTATTCTAGATTAATAATCTTTTTTTCTTTTTGGTTTCAGATAACTAGGAGGGTTGAAATCATGGGTATGGTCACGTGGAAATTTTTAGAAACCCGCCACTTCGTCAGCTCATAATTTTTGAAATTTTTGAAATTTTTGAAATTTTTTACTTTTTTTAGTTTTTAATTTTTTTCTCTACTCTTCTAAAATTAACAAATAACTAATAAAAAGATGGATAGTCAAAATATTATTTGCCTTTTTTTACGACACTTTAAAAATTACCTGAAATCCATGCTTCTAGACTAGAATACCCCTTTAAAAGTTAAAATAATTCAAATAGTCGGGGCAGATATAGGGTTTTATAACTATATATAAATGATCAGGATGACGAAAAGACGAAAGGTAACTTTCTGTCCGTTCGTCCGTGCATTCTGAAACTTAAGTAAAAATTGAGATATCTTGACGTATGCGTGTTCCTTAGTACAAAAAGTACAAGTTCGTAGATGGGCATAAGCGGACCACTGCCACGCCCACAAAACGCCATTAACCGAAAACGTTTAAAGACTTATAGCTAAGCAGTAAATTATGATATAAAACAGTAATTTGGCACAGGGGATCAAAGTAGCAAGGGGCATCTGCAGGCAAACAATTTTGAAAAAGTGGGGTTGGTCACGTCCTCTAATAAGTTTAATGCACATAATTCAGAAACCGCTAAAGCTACAACCACCATATTCGACTGTCCAAAATATTATAAGAACTTCTACTAACGCCGTCTAAAGCTTCAAAAGAATCGGGGTAAAAGTTAAACAATCGTCGTGGCACCGTCTTTAGGCTGGGATCACTTATCTCGGAATCTTCTCGAGCGATTTCAACCGAATTCGGCACATAACATCAACAATCGGGCTAAAACCACTCCTACTTCCCACAAAAAAAAAAATTGAATTCCATTTTATTATTTCAATTTCCAGTATACAAATCCAGAAATAATTAATATATCAGAATAAAGCTTTGGATGAATAGTGCCTTTTGACTAAAAATCGCTCAAATCGAACTAGAACTGTCCTAGCTCCTATGTAGGTACTAAATGTGTATATCATATACTCGTACTTATATAACTAAGATCAGTTTGACGTGCTGTGTTTTAGCTATCTCCGTCCGTAAGCTCCGTTTACCCGAGTAAGTTCCTCAGTTTTTGAGATATCGATCAGACAGTTTATTAATAATAAGTTTTTTCTTCCCTTAAAATCCGCTAAATTGTCGGAAACTCCAGTTCACTATATAATAGAGCTGCAAAACAAACTGAACGATCGAAATCAAGTGCTTGCGTGGAAAGTTTTTGTATTTGACGAGATATCATCAAGAAATTTGGTTTAAGTTACTATATTATCCAAGATAACGTTACTATCCCGACCAAATTGGATCGGATCGGATTTTCATTGCTGCTACTATTTGTATCTTCGTTCTTTGCAGTCGAAGTTAAGGTTTTTCTTGTTTCTTCTAATTTGGATCCAACTCCATTAAGAGAGCATTGCTTAAAGTTCATATTTGATATAATCGAATTTATCACAAAATCTGCTTAAGGCTGTGTTAATAAATGAGAAGGAAAATCACTTCTTAATTCTGCGAACATATCTGCATCGATACCCAAAGGGCTGATATATGATTTGTTGACTGCTGACATGCTATCCGATAATATAGTTCTTAATCTAGTTCAAAGAAGCGTACGGCGATAAATTTTTCAAAGTAAGCAAACAAACTTCATCTCAATAAGACTAGATTAGAATTTTCCTGTGATCTAAGGTAGTCCGTTTCTATGTAGGGACAGAATATACAGTTTAGCGGTAGAAAATCAGATAAGCCAAAAAAATCATACATTTACGGGAAAGGCGACACCTTTTTGACTTTTTTTGGAAATCAGAGAACGGAGTCTGGAAAAAGTGCCAAAAATGGGCTTATCAAATAACTCATTCTTTTGGAAATGCTATTGAAGATTGTTAAAATATTGAATTTTTGGATTCATTGTTGTCGAAATCGAAAGTTGTGTGTATCAATAATATTTTTGGCCATTAGTGTTGGAGTCTTGTTTCTTAGTTTTATTATTAACATGTTAAGTTATGTCATGAAATGTTTTCTATCTTATGATATGTTATGCTATGTTAGGTTATGCTATCCTATGTTATGGTGTGTTATGTTATATTATGGTACGTTATGTTATATTATGTTATGCTATGTTATGTTATGTTATGCTACCCTATGTTATGTTATATTATGTTATGTTATGTTATGCTATGTTATGTTATATCATGTTTTGCACTGCTATGTTGAGCGATGTCCGTTTATGTTATGTCATGTTATGCTGAGGTATGTTATTTTAAGTCATTACGCTATGTTATGAAATATTTGTTTGGTATAGAACAAAGTTCATATTAAAATTTTGTAACGGATTAAAACACTCGATCATATAATATAAATTTATTTTTCCACCAAAATAAAAAAATATATCCATAGCCCACATCTAAAACATAAAACTATTTTCACATTCATATGAATTTTTCTCTATGACCTTCATGCCACCAATAAGCTTAATGTAGCGACAAAACTGGCGCACTGACACCAATACGCTTTGTTGACACCACAAAAATTTAATAGTGAATTTTCCACACGATTTATTTAGCGCCACATGCAAAGCGTCAAGTTGGAGCGTGAAGTCTGCGGCAAATGAATTTTTTACTGTCAACATTTGGTGCAAAGACTTCCGCCTGTTTACTTGATTTACTAAGAGTACACCGGTTGTAACCATCGTCGATTTAATTTTAGCTTAATTTGAACAAAAATCCGTAAATAAAAACAGTGAAAATGTGCTCTTGTTCAGCACTGCAAGCGACACGTAAACTAAAGATTTGCTTGGTATTGTCTTTTGTGCAACTTTTCTTGCGCCGAGCAATGTTTGTCCACGCTTTGGAGGTATCCGGTTTGATTGACTTAAATGCGCCGTCAACAACAAATGAAGGTAATAACGCGACTGCGGCTGCGTTAGTAAATAATTACGGCAGACGGCCGTTTCGCTTGATCATCTATGACCCCCGCACGGGTCAAGAAGCCACGGTCTTCGAATATATGCGTCCCACTTTCGGCAATACGGTTGATCTAACACGCCAATGGCAACCTTGTTGGTGCACATTTTTCTCATGTCAATGCTGTTTGGGACTCAAAATGGGCGAGTGGCTTAATAATAACTGTGAGTATAAATATTAATCCGTGGAGTGTCATACTATCAATTGTTCAGTTTGAAATCATAAAAGCTTAGAAAGACGAAATTTCGACTTTGTAGCGGAAGCTTTTAGGTGTAAGGTGTGTGGACCTAATAAAGTAAATCTCATCTGAATGAGATCAAGAAAGTTACCTTAAGATAAGATTAAACAACCTGCGTTTAGGTCGATTTACTCATTTTAAATATCTGCCATTTTCGACTATTTCGATTTTGACCAATCTTTTGAACGTTCACGTTAAGCAGGAAAAATCATAGCAGTCGTACAACTGTTAGTTGTTGGCCGGCGTCTGCCGAGTACACTGGAGATTCACTGGTCCAGCGCTAGAGTGCAAGCGAACATCAGACAATCGACTCGCTTTCAATCAGATGAAATTTGAATAAGGGTTTCCTTCCTAGTGAGTTCATCGGCTTTACGGCCCATTCCGCTGCGACCGGTACCCGTACAAGTCTAATATGGGAAAAAACTTGAAGCTCATGGTAATGAGGTCATGCATTCTTGAACTAGTTTTGAGCTCACAGTCAGCGAGCACAAAGTCAGTATAGTCGTTAGGCTATCAGGGTGAATGCACATCTCCCACAAGGAGACTGCATTTCGGAGCAGAATATCTACTGCTACCTTGACGGCAGCTATCTATGCTTGAAAACTCACACACTCTTACCCTCTTAGCTTCGATCCATCCGTGATGGAGTTCATTGCACTTCGCTCCACTCATAAATTCCTTGCAGGTTCCGCGATGCGGGACTCTAATGGAATCGAAGTAGTGGAAAATTTCACTGTGTCCGTGCCTGAGATCCCTCATCTCTAATAGCAGTTTCCGTCGCAAAGCTATGTCTACAGGTACAATAAGCAGAATCGCATTGAGATTTAAAGAGTTATATACCATATATCGACAATCGCATGAAAAATAACTATAAAATTACAATACTTAAAAATGCGCTGATGATTAGAGGTTAATGCCAGACTGAAGTGGCTTGTCATATCAAGTGCTAAAGAACGAAAAACGGAGGATGAAGTCAGAACCTAAGACCAAAATAATCGCGTCCGTCAAATATTGCAGAAACATGTATTTAGTCGCTTATGTTATAGTTAGTTATTTAACCCGGTAGCAATGTACCGAGAAAGTACTTTCCATAAAAATAACTCAGCTTTTACTTTCATACTTTCTTTCACTCCTCTTACCAAAACTTCAATTAATTATGCTAAATATAGTTCTTTGAGATCGAAATATCGCTTCAAGCGAAAAATACCATACAAATAACATCAACCATGTTCAATCACTCATTGCTCATCTACAACAACAGCAATCATATAAAAACACACCCAATTTACAAAATTTACTTTTAATTAATTTTATTCAATGTATTTTTAGTGTTGAGAAAACTCATTTATTCAATCCATTAATTATCTGCCGTTATTTATCTACCATACTTACATTACATAACATACTATAATACAGCATATTTTGCCTTGCTCTCTTTCGCAGTTTGCTTCGACGCAAATTACAGCCCCGCAGCAATGGCAATTAATCTCGGCATCAGCTTCAATGAGCGCTACAACCTCAGCAGCAGCATACCGGTTAATGCGCCACCCACTTCGTGCATACCGTTAATAACGCCGTTGCCAATCTATATTTGCCTTCGTGTGGACAGTGTACGCACCGTAAATGGAAATGCGACGCTGTGCACGACACTCTTATTTCGCTTTATGCAAACCGATCTTATGCAGTTCTTGTTCGGGTGCGTGCGCTTCGGTCAGGATGGTTTCTTTTTCAATCGGTTTATAGCGTTTTCGCCTGGGGGTAATGGCAATGGGCTTTCTGAAGTTGAAACGGCTGCTAACGGTATAAAATACGATGCACTAACCTGACAGATTTTTGGCGCGTATTTGAAAAGGGTTTGAGGGAAAAATAATATTTGTTGCGCTTTAGAAATATACATATTAAAGAGTTTTAAATATTATAGTGTAATTAGTTCTAAGTATTGTAGAGAAGTAGTTAGTTTCTTTCAAACGAGAGTTTGAATGGTTTTGTTGTCATGTCAATAAATTCTAGAAGTAAAATAACTGTGTCTTAGTCTGCTTATTATTACTATATCGATCAATATTTTTATGATTGAAAAGACCTCAAAACAACTCAATTGATAACATTCTGTTTTATATCTCAGAGATAGAAATAACTTTTGCAGAATCCCCAGAGGTGATCTAGTAACTGATGCTCAGAGAATACTGAAGTTATGGAGGTCCCCAATCGATGACGATGGAGCGGTCGTTGCATTGCCCGACCATGAAAAAGTTCGAATAGCAATTACCCGTCTGAAGAACAACAAAACGGCGGGGGACGATGGAGTGTCGGTCGAGCTGTTCAAATACGAAGAACTGATAAGGAGCATGCATCAGCTTCTTTCTAGAATCTTTCCCAATCCACAAAAAGGAAGGCCCCAAAATCTGCGTCAACTACCAAACCAACTACTACCATCGAGCGTATTGTGTGAAAGAGTAAAGCCCACCGTCAACAAATTGAATAGACCTTATCAGTGCGGAAAATCAATAATTGACCAGATGTTCACCATGGACGAAATCTTTGAAAAAACTTCTGAAAAAAGGATCGATACACTCCACTTCTTCGTCGATTTCAAAGTTGCTTTTGACTGCAGTTTATAGCTGTGTAAACTGACGTTGACTAACTCCAAAAGCTCCGTCAGGATCGGAAAGGATCTCTGCGATTCGTTTGATACCAAACGAGGTTTCGATTTTCTATCGGGGATAGAAGATTTCTGGTCCTTTGCGAATTGGCAACGGCGAATACCGCAGTCGATGGAACGATGAGTTGTACGAATATGCGGCGACATTGACATAATTCAGCGAAAATAAGTAAGCATAAGTATTTAGGTCAAAATTAAATGAATATGGAACCAAATAAATACAACTTTAAAGTTATCAACATCTATTCATTGTGAGAAATTTCCCTTTTAAACCTGGTCTCTTAATTAGGAAAGTGTAGAGCCGGGTTGAACAATAATATATTTTGTGATGCCAACTTTGGAAAAGTCAATTTTCACAATTCGACAACAAATAAAAGCTTCAACTGGACTACATAGGAGAAGGCAGAGGAACGCAGAGTCACGTCAAACTCTAATCGAAAGTGGTGTTAGAACCTTGTTTTTGGAAAAAATTTCTGGGAGGCGATATATCAGAATTAAAAAGAATATATTCCAAAATGACAGTTTTTTTTACTAAAATAGTAATTTATATTTTCTAATCAGAACTTTTTTCTACTGTCGCTATGTGTAAAATTTGCTCATTCAAAACCCCTCGGAAGTTTTAAAACTTATTTAGTTTGGTAAAGTCTTTCTAAAAGACTATGAAGGCTTTCTTGTAATATCTTCAAAAATTTTTATATTACGTAGCTTCATCTATATCGGGTAAAAATGAAGATGATCGTGTACAATCAAAGATTTCAGTTAAAATATTGTACGATAAACATCGTCAGTCCTTAAATTCAACTTAAGACCTTTTTTCTTCTTCTAATATTTAGCACAGTGAATTTTTTTAGAAATCTTAGTTCATCTCTTAATTACTTAAGAGGTTATATACCTTCTTTGTCGAAGAAAAAAGGAAAGTTTGGATTTTTTTTAAGTATGTAGCAATTACTTTATTACACGAGTGTTTATATTTTTTGATAGTAAACTTTATTAACTATGTTTGTGCGAAATTTCGTGGAAAAATATCAAACAGTTTTTAAGGGGTGGCTGTTTCCCTTAGAGACCTTTTTTTTGGCAGAGCCTTGTGGTGACAATTACCCAGGCCGAACAAGTCAACTGAAACCGTAAAAGTAAACAAATTTCATTGGTTTAGTGTAATTCCTTGTGCTTGAACGATCGTTTTTATGATGTTTTTTTTTGTGCACACGGGAATGTTTTATGAAAAAAATGAACTTTTTGGTCACTAGAAATTTCACTAAAAAATTCATTTCGGCGAAAAAAAAAGTTTCTGCGTAAAAAGTCGATCGTTCAAGCACAGAAAAATTTCATTACGAACATTTAAAAAAAAATTTGAAGAAAATCGGTTCAGTAGTTTTCCGCCTTTTTCAAAAAACACTATTTCGCGATATTCGCGTTTAAAGTTTCAAGTTCAGTTAAGGCAGCGACGAGGCGCGCGGTTAGAAGTGCCGTAACTTTTTTTCTACTGCTCGAATCTCTATGAAAATTTGAGAAAATGTTCTCAAGGAGTAAGAGTTAAGATAAAGCAATAAAACAATTCCAATTTTTTTAAATTAAAAAAGGTATATGACCCTTTAAGGGGTCTGTGGGGTAATGTGGCCTGTTTTTAAAAAAAAAAATTTTTTCATAGAAATTATTCTACAATAGAAACCTTCCAATGGTAAAGTGGGATTTTACATTAGTTCTAAGAGTATAAGGGATCAGAAAATTCAAATGAGATGAAAAAAGATTACCCCTTAATGGGAATAATTTTTGTTGCAAAAACTCTCCGAACTCGCCATGGCAGTATCTTATAATTTTTTTTCATAGTAACTAATGGTAAAAGGGGTTATGTGAATTAAAATATGTCGACCTACCTGAATTTAGTTCAGTAGGATGAAATAATGTATTTCGTAATTTCAACTTTTGAAATTATTACATAACATACGGGAAGCTTATACAAACTTTCTCGAACTATGATTTTAGTCTCAAAATTATTCACTTATATTGAGCATTTCTTTCATTTAGTAATACCGGATATAAATTAAGTCGTAGAACACTAGTTATTTTCAAGTATAATATCGCACTTTTTCGGTAAGTAATTTCTCAGAACGTTATCTTGATGTTTATACAGTTTCAGTAGACAAATTTTTAAACAAATTTGACTTTCAAACTGACATGCTATAAAGATGAAGTCTGCTGAATATTGTTCTATTCATTATTTCAGAATCTATATTCTTGTTCTCCGACATTGAGGTCATAAGGCTAGGAACGCATTGTCAAAAGTAACACTGCAGAAATTTTATTTATACTTTCTTCATTATATTAAATATGAGAGAAAAAAATGATTTTAATAACCATTATTCTTGGCTTGAAGCTTTCCATTCCTATTACTTTGTTTGATATTTCACTTTTACCTCTCCCAATCATATTTCGAATGCGAGAAATTTGATTGCATGCTGGCGGGCTTGTCATATACAATACCATTAAGCACGGCGTTCACGCTCTGCAGCAGACGCACTACGTACTCTACTTAATTTCAGTAAGTATTCAACAATTTAACATTTATGTAATGATTGTCTGGTATATTTTTGTTCGGCAAATTGCCGGCATTCACCTGACTATGTTCGCTGTGAACGGTGCATGCACACTTAATTTAATTAGTGCTGCTCTTCGGGATAGCTGGCATGATTACGGAGATGCGTAGAGAGTTGGGAAAAAATCCACGGAATGCATTTGAATGTTGAAAACTACAGCTGTCAGCTGGCACTGACATAGACACACACACACTTAGATTCTTCACGTTACCTTCTTCTATGAGCAGTGAAGAAAGGCAAGCACGAGCGATGCAAAAATGGATTTTATACAAAAATGTGCGCAATGCAATTGTGGCTGTGCAACATGCAAATCCGGGATAATTCAAAAGAAAGTGCGTCTTTGGGATTTGTAGCAAATTAAATCTTGTAAAAAATGCACTCAGTTTCACTCGGAGCGCTTAATTCGCTTACAATGTCTTCAGAAATTGGTTATACTTACGCATTTATAGTTTTATGTTGTAGTAAAATGGATGGATAAATTGAAGTAAAAATGTGTATATAAATATTATATAGATGTTAGGGCACAGTAAGAAATTATTTATTTTAACCTAATTATTTTCGAGAATTCTACCCCCTTTGAGCCGAGAAAAAATTTTTGTATGTCATCCCAAACGTCTATACTAACGATGGAAATGATAAAATTCATTTCGTTCCATTTTAAGGATTATTTTGATCAATAATAACAAAATACAAATAAATGTTTAGTATATATATAAAGAGAGAATTCTATCTGAGAATAGTATTGTATTTATTTTGAAAATTCTTTATTTATTCTTCTAAATCAATTTCATCCCCTCCCGATGCGATGCACTTATGCCAACGGATTTTCCAATCTTCGAAACACTGGTTGCAGTCACTTTCCGGGATGGCTTTCAGTTCCGTCTTCGCTGCGGCTTGAATCTCCTCTAATGTATAAAAACGGTGTCCCCGGAGCGGTCTTTTGAGCTTGGTGAACAGCCAGAAGTCGCACGGCGCCAGATTATATGAATACGGTGGTTGAGGAACGATATGGATTGAGTTTTTGGCGAAATGATCACGAATTACGAGGGCAGTATGGGATGGTGCAATATCGTGGTGTGAAAACCAAGAATTGTCTTTCCACAATTCCGGCCTTTTTAGGCGAATAGCGTTACGCAGACGACGCATAACGTTCAAATAATATTTCTTGTTGACTGTTTGACCAGTTGGAAGGAATTCATAATGCACAACACCACGATAACCAAAGAAAACAGTCAACGACACCTTGATTTTTGAGCGACTTTGGCGCGATTTTTTTGGTCTTGGCTCTCTTTTGGCACGATATTCGCTCGATTGATCGGTTGTTTCGGGGTCGTAAGCATAGATCCAAGTCTCATCGCCAGTTATGATGCGTTTCATGACATCCTGGTAGTCGAAGAGCATCGTTTCACTCACTTCAACGCGACGCCTTTTTTCCAAAAAATTCAATGTTTTCGGTACCAGTCGAGATTTGACGTGCTTGAGGCCCAAAACATCCTTCAAAATGGTATGGGCTGAGTCTTTCGATATGCCAACTTCATCAGCAAGGTCTCTAATTGTTAATCGACGGTTTTTCAACACCAAATCTTTGATTTGTTGAACGTGAGCTTCGTCGGTTGAGGTTGATGGTCGCCCTGAACGCTCTTCGGCTTGGAACTCACTACACCACTTGTAAAAATTTTTTTTAGACATAGCGTCATCACCCAAGGCTTTCTGCACCATCCTCAATGTATCCGCAGCAGAAAGTTGATTCCGTAAACAAAATTTAATGCAAATTCTTTGCTTAACAAATTTCGACATCGCAAAAAACGAAAAACTCACTTAAGTTCAAAGCAGCTCACAAAACGACACGTATCTCATACACTAATGAATATTTTGACATGAAATTTTACATAAATGTAACTGACAGTACTACCAACCTAAAAAAAAATGGTTCTCCAAATCCTTCGAGGCGCGTAGTTTAAATTCAATATCACCTTATTTTTTGGACACAGAGTATATCGGTCAACATGTTACTGTTAACAGTGTATCTTTGTGCCTAACAGAGATAAAATGGGCGAAAACTTGACCTATCCCCATACTCGTATAACTAATATCAGGATTTTCAAACGTCCGGCTGACTTTACTTTATATGATCAATGCTTATATGTGAGGTACTTTATGAAACCTAGGGAACATTTTTTTGTATGTGATATGCTAATAATATGTGTTTTATTGGCAAAAATAGATAAATTTTGGTTGATACTACCCAAACCCCGTATACTACTCTTAATATTTTCGTTACTCTAACAAACTTTCTGCTGAAAATGTCTGGTTGACGTTTTATATCTTCAGATATTTCTTTGTCTTTGATTCTTGCAAGTTACCAGAGTAAAAAAATTTGTGTTGCAGACGAACTTAGCTCTTCCTTACTTGTTTATGTAAGCATTTAGATATTTGCGATCTCATTGATATTATATATAATAAGCGAGTCCCAAAATAAAATATAGATACTTCAGTCTCACAGTCAAAAATATTCGGTTTAGTTTTACGAATGAAATTTCTTTTTGAAAAAACTTGTATCAACCATTTTAATATTTTGAATAAAATAGAGAAAAAATTGATTGTTTTCTTAATAAAAATCACATAATCTGTTATAGAAACAGAAAACGATAATTTTGTTTTGAAATTTTTTCTTTTTATTTTTCAAAAATGTTATATCAAAAATAAGAAACTATAGTATTTTGAAGACTTCTTCCGCAGAACTTTTTCTCGAAAGCTCGTAACGCCGACACGTAAGATGTTGTAATCGCCCATGCCTCTGCTCCACGAATCAGGACGGGGATGATGAGTAACTTGTAGAGTTTAGTCTTTGTTCGTCGAGAGAGGACTTTACTTTATAGTCTACATAGTCCGCGGTATTACCTGTTTGGAAATAGAAAGTTTTGGAAGACTATACTGGTAGTGACCACCAATACATATCCTACCTCATAGGCCCAGATAAAAATCCAGCAACTACGAAAAGAAGAGGAGCACGTAAATGGAACGCCTCCAAGTTAGACTCAGAAAAGCTCCTCGCGGCCATAGATGAAAACCCACCAAAATACTATGCAAGTAGCCCAGCTAGGCCGATTGTCCAAGCAACTGTGAGCACCATCACTGAGTAGCAATGCCCAAAATAAGAGGCGGACAACCAAAGTGTTTACCATAACGATGCAGGAGGCCTATCAGAGTGACAACATGGCTTCAGACCAGGCAGGTCCACCATTTCAAGCTCATCGAAAGAACAACTTCTCGAGACCAATAGTCCTCCTCGTAACAATTGACATAAGAAATGCTTTCAATAGCGCAAAATGGGCAAATATGATCGATGCACTAGAAAGGCGCTTCAAAACGCCCCTCTACTTGATGAAAATGATACGAAGCTATCTCAAAGACAGGAAACTACTGTATGACACTAATGACGGCCCACAAAGTAAGGAAATAACCTCTGGAGCAGCGCAGGGATCAATACTTGGACCAGATCTATGGAACGCCCGCTAAGACGGAATCTTAAACATTGAAATGCTTGACGATTGCTACCTCGTTGGTTATGCAGACGACATCGCCGCCGCCATAACCGCATGTAATACCGACATGGCCAGACGCAGACTGACACAAGTTATGCTGCGAACACAGACATGGTTGGACTCATACGGCCTCAGCCTGGCTGCAGAAAAAACAGAACTGATCCTGCTCACTAGGAAACACATCCCGCTGGAGGTAAACATGCAAGTTCATTCAGAAACTATTCAAACGATGAAAACCCTAAAATACCTAGGACAACAAAATACCCTGGACAACAAATTGACGTACAGGGCTCAAATACAACATGCTGCAAAAAAGTCAGCCAATATAACCATGGCGCTTTCAAGACTTATGGCAAACACCGGAGGCCCACTTGCAAGTAGAAGAAAATTGCTTATGGACACAAAACAGTCAGTGCTATTATACGGTAGCAAAATATGGGCCAATACATTAAAGGTAGAACATAGAAGGAAAGTGCTTGCTGAAGTGCAGAAGACAGCAGCCCTGAGAGTCGCCTCGGCGTACCGCACTGTATCCGAACCCCCAGTGCTAGTGTTAAGCGGCGTCATCCCAATAGACCTTCTCGCAAAGGAGAGAAGACAACTCTGGCTATGGAAGAAAGACGGAATAAAAATACACATGGCCACAAGACAACAGGCGAGGAAGCAAACTTTTGAACTCTGATAAGATTGGTGGACAAGGGAGAGCAAAGGTAGATGGACCGCCAAACTGATTAAAGAAATAGAGATGTGGCACAGTAGAAAACACGGCGAGGTAAATTAATACATAACACAGATGTACCTGTACAACATGGGAAAATCAGAAAGCCCAGCATGTATTTACGGAGACGAACCGCTAGATGATGCCATACCTTTTGCAAGTGACACTGATGGAAAGAAGCCCGAAGAACTGTAGAAAACAAGTTCGGAGAACTAAGTACGGAAAATATTAAAAAAAAATCATAGCTAGCAGCGAAAACTGGGAAATAATTGCTGGGTACGTGGAAGATGTTCTACGCACTAAAAAAAGAGACATGAGTGGAGACTCCCAATAGAAGATGGGCCAAATAGCTTGATGCTGGTTACAAAATCGTAGACATCTCTCAACGCAGGGAGAGTAGAAATTGACCTGTAATGAGTCCATCTTGGAAACCTTGCCCTAAAGTAATGCGAAAGCGGCCCCAGGGTGGGGGAAAAAAAACTCCATGATAGAAGGTGGGAGTGTTTTAGTGGGTACACCGCTCATGTAGCACGACGATCCCTATACGAAGCGAAGGCATTTTAAAACTTCCTCACGGCCTAAAAAAAAAAAAAAAAAAAAAAAAAAACCGTTATGTGGGAACCAAGTTGCGAGTGCGTTGTTTGATGACAGGAGATATTTCGTCTTGCCCTCGTTCACTACCAGACCCATTTTCTTCGCTTATATAATATGTTCAACCTGGAGAAAGCAGAACTAACTTAATATAATATCACAAACTATTTAGATATAAGTGTATTCGAAAGCAAGCCGGTTTGAGAGTACAAAAAGCACCAGCTTAATTTAATTACACCAAGTTCTCTCGTTACAAGCAGCACATATGTATGTATGTATATACATATGCATATACTTACATGAAACTTGCATATACTTATATAATACAGATATATTTATGCATTTTGGCCACTTTCGCTGCAGACACCGCGATACCCACACACAAAATGACGACGGCACATGCGTATTCTTCAAATGTAATTAGTTCCACGTTGCGGAGAGTGTCTGGCCAATGCTTACAAACAGGAAATATGAAACTTTTATAATAAACTTTAATTAATTGTTAAAAAGTTTTGTAATAATGAACAACGCAAAATTATTATTTGTTTCTGCGAAGAGTGACTATGTTTGTTTGTTTGTACATATGTTTACGTAAATATATGTATATAAACAGTGCTCTGTTCTGTTGATAAATGTGGTTTGCGTTTGTATTTATGTGATTGAATTGCATTTTAATTCATTTTCATGGGTGAATATAATTACATAAATATGTGAATATACCACATAGTACTATGCACTAGGGTGGACCAAAACAAACACTCTTTAGTTTTTATCTCTTCCTTTTTTTTCTGAATGCAGCCAGGTCCTTTTCCAACTGGGCTTTAACGGCGCGGTTGTTATGGCCAATGATGTCGATCTCACCGGCGTACGCCAGCAGTTGTACACTCTACAACTTCCTCATGGTCAGGCAATGGAACGTCTGCACCATCGTCATCGATTGGGGAATGGGGTTCGCCTTCTCCTAGCGTTGTACGTTCACTGCCATTCAGCAGGCTGGAGAAATATTCCCTCCATAATTTTAGTATGCTCTGGGGATCCGTCTCTGGATTGCCACTGGGAGCTCTACAAGAGTATGCTTCGTTTTTTAACTGACCAACTTGTTAATCTCTTCGTACTCATGCATTTCGGTCTGTCTCTTTGTTTGTCTGCAAATTTGTCACATTTTTCTTCTTTTGATACTTCAAAAAAATCGTTCAAAATTTACTATCAGTGACTTTCATTGATTTGGGACGAAATTTCTGCGAAAGAAAGAAGAAGAAAAAATTGTAACTAAAATGAAAATAAAATTTTTGTGACCCACCCTAATATATACAATATGTAGAACATACTATATATGTAACTTAATTTAAAACGGTAATAGTGAAACAATTTTATGTGTAATTGTGTGTAGTTGTAGAAGTGGAATTAAATATGTTCTATAAAAGTAATATCATAACTGCACAACTTTTAAATAGGATTCTTCCCACCACCTCTTACAATGAAGTTAGTTTATTTTCGCATTAATACAATGATGCTTAAATTGAAGCATACAGGTACACAGCCCGCCAGTATAATGTTAACAGTGGGTTATTTAAGTTTTTGGTTGTGTGTTGTAAGGAAGTAAAAACTATTCAGGCTTTAAGCGTGTTATACAAGTACAAAACAAACCACTGGAAAGTTAGAAAATTATGAAGCAGTGTGTTTAGTATCTATTTTTATTAAAGCCGGCATTCTCTGATAAGGGACCACTTGTTGAGGGATTGGTTTAAGGATATCCACTAGTAAGTTTCATAACATCGAGTTTTTTGCACATATGTGTATATATTGAATGTACATTTACTTATATATATATATTAGGGTGTTTTTTTCAACTATTAATTTTTTTCAGACCCGTCACGAAATTTCCTTGGAAATACCCTAAAAAAATTACCTGAAAATTTTAGCCCTTAATATTAACATTAAGAACTGAACCAAGGCCTGTAAAAATTTCCCATAGAAAATACACTGCAATCGTGAGTTTTCATCTTTAAATTCCTACAGATCAGAGGTATTTTATGGGATCGCTTTGACTTTAGACGCATATTTCTCAGAATTGTTCACACTACAAAAGTGCCCAGTGCAACAAAGTCGTAACTCACACCGGCGAGGTAGTACGGGGCTCTAAATCCAATTTTTCCTAGAATTTCGCAATTTTTTTGTATATATCTCGTAAATGACAGGAGTAATAGAAAAAATTTACATACAAATTTGTAGGAAATTTTATTTGCTATAAAAAAGGTTCAATGTGAAAATCGCTATCAATAATACTTCTCGAGATATTCAGCTTTTTAAGTAAGGCTGTATGCAATTTTCATAGATAGAGAACACATACCATCTATAAAAATAAAATAAAAAAATATATATACATATGTACTACTGTGCCCAAAAAATAAGGTGACATTGTATTTATTTTCAAAATTCTTTATTTAATCTTCCAAATCATTTTCATTCCCTTCAAAGTAATCCACTACCGATGCAAAGCACTTATACCTACGGATTTTCCAATCTTCGAAACACTGGTTGTAGTCACTTTCCGGAATGGCCTTCAGTTCCGTCTTCACTGCGGCTTGAATCTCCTCTATCGTATAAAAACGGTGTCCCCGGAGCAGTCTTTTGAGCTTGGTGAACAGCCAGAAGTCGCACGGCGCCAGATCAGGTGCATGCGGTGGTTGCGGAACGATATGGGTTGAGTTTTTGGCGAAGTGATCACGAATTACGAGGGCAGTATGGGATGGTGCATTATCGTGGTGTAAAAACCAAGAATTGTCTTTGCACAATTCGTGCCTTTTTAGGCGGATAGCGTTACGTAAACGACACATAACGACTTTGTCGCGATTTTTTTGGTCTCGGCTCTCTTTTGGCGCGATATTCTCTCGATTGATCGGTTGTTTCGGGGTCGTAAGCATAGATCCAAGTCTCATCGCCAGTTATAATGCATTTCATGGCACCCTGGTAGTCGGAAAGTATCGTTTCACACACTTCAACGCGACGCCTTTTCCCAAAAAATTCAATGTTTTCGGTACCAGTCGAGATTTGACGCGCTTGAGGCCCAAAACATCCTTCAAAATAGTATTGGCTGAGCCTTTCGATATGCCAACTTCATCAGCAAGGTCTCTAATTGTTA
Organism: Bactrocera zonata; assembly: GCA_037783105.1. Classification (NCBI taxonomy): domain Eukaryota; kingdom Metazoa; phylum Arthropoda; class Insecta; order Diptera; family Tephritidae; genus Bactrocera; species Bactrocera zonata. The sequence goes on from JBAWJQ010004255.1 coordinate 749,994, forward strand.
ATCGACGGTTTTTCAACACCAAATCTGGATGCTCTTCGTCTTCGACACTTTCACGGCCGGCTTGGAACTCACTATGCCACTTGTAAACATTTTTTTTAGGAATAGCCTCATCTCTAAAGGCTTTCTGCACCATCCTCAACGTATCCGCAGCAGAAAATTGATTCCATAAACAAAATTTAAACCAAATTCTTTGCTCAACAAATTTCGACATCGCAAAAAACGAAAAACTCACTTTTAGCAGCTCACAAAACGACACGTATTTCAAACACTAATGAATATTTTGACATGAAATTTGACATGAATGTGACTGACAGTACTACCGACCTAAAAAAAAATAATTCTCCAAATCCTTTGACGCGCGCAGTTTAAATTCAAAATGTCCCCTTATTTTTCGGGCATAGTATATTAGTACCAGTATTAGAAAAACCTTATTTTGAAAACGGCTTGAATTTTGTACGATTCTTCATATATTGTACAATGTTAAATCATATGTATAGTCGCAACATGGAGAAAAACTATCAATCCTTAATTATTTATAAACATATATTTGATTTAATAAATTTAATTTTTTTAAATTTTATTTATAAAACTAAATTTTAATCAAATTTCTAAAAGGTAAGCCCGTTATTTTTCTTTTTTGCCTTCCAAATTAGTTTTGCATATTTTTTAGTTCAAATCCTATTTATGAATTTGTAATAAAGGACCTTAGTAAGCCTTAAAACAACGCAAGACAAAATTAAAATGAAAAAATATACGTATATAACTTATATATATTTAATTATATATATATAATTTTGTATGTATGTTTGTGCAAATGTGCAAGCATAAATCTTTAAAGCAAAAATTCAGTTATAAACGGCATAACGGATGCAAAATGTTGTTGTTTGTGTTTGTATTTTTTTTATTTTGTGGCTACAGTAGACAAAACTTTTTCACACATTGCACGCATACCTACACAGGCACACATTTGTGATGCCGCAAAAGTGCAACGAAGAGAAAATTGCCAAAACAATCTCATGCTGCTGAGTTGAGATGCTTGTTTTGTGTGTATTTTGGGTTTATTGCATTAAATAATAATTGTGAATGCAAGCGAAATATGAAATAAGAGAGAAAGGTGGCAACACTGTGCAACATTAAAGATATTATTACTAGAAGAAATTTTTGTGCTTTGTTATTGTTATTTATGACTTGTTGCAATATTTGAATAATTAGTTTTGGAGATATTATACAATGGCTGACATGGCGTATGAGTGACATCGTAGCACACGGTAAGCATTTAGTTTAATGTTAATCATACGTCATGTCCACCTTTACTTTGTCCTTTTTGACATATTTTTATTATTTTAAGGATTTTATTTTTAGCAGTGCTTCAACTTTTTCTTTTCTAGACAGCTATTGAACACTTTAATAGGTAATCGCTCTAGATTATTTTCCTGAATTTTTTTGTAAGTGACCAAGCTGAGTAAATTTGGGCATATCCGTTTATCTGTTTGTCGGTCTGTATATACGAAAACTTGTTTGTTGAGTTTTTAAGATATCGCTCTGAAACTTTGGCCACATTTCCGCCTCTCCAAGAAGCTGCTCATTTGTCACATCCGCTGATAGCGCACTACTATAAGATAAAGCTGCTGTAGAAACACAACGAACAAATTCAAGTTTTTGTATTGAAAAATTATTATTTATATCTTTTTGGCATATTATTATCCAAAGCAACGCCACAATACCCGAAGCTATAGCATAAAGCATACATACAAACTGACTGATAAAAATCAATATAGAGATCCTTTTATACCTATTATGCTATCAGAAATGCACCAGCGCAGCCGAAATCTAACGTTTTTTTGTTATTATTATATTTTTTGGGCTTTTCAACAGATATGTTTCCAAACATTCTCCTCCAAAAACTTTGTTGCACACTGTTGGTCCGATTGCACAGTGAAGGCTAGTCGCCATTTAACAGGCTGGCAGCTTTGGCATAATCGTAAGGCCAAAGTTCTCGGCTTAGCCTGATTTAACCAGCCGTTGCACACAATTGTGGCTGCAGTAATTTGTTATTTATTTGTTTGTTTATTCGAGTTGCTGAAAATTGTCTGCAGTTCGCAAGGCAACGGAGTGTGGTGTAAGTTTGGCATATCTGCAAATACCAACAACACAAACTGACTGAAGCTGCATTTTGTCACGGCGGTGGTTAATTGTGTGTTGGTGTTCATTTAATTTCATTTCGAAATTCTATTTTTGCCTTTTTCTCGCTAGCAATTATTAAAAAATTAGCTTGGCATGAAGTCTATTTTTAGGCGCTTGACAAATGCACAAAATTAACAGTGACAATGGAAGTTTTTTTAATTATTTATAATTACATTTTAATGTATTAATTCGGTAGACTAATTGTCGTAAAATTAATGAGCAATTTGTCTTAACTTTCGATTCTACTCTATTCTATTATTAGTTCCTCATTAAATTTCTGAATTAATCGCTCACTTATTATACAGTACCCCGCCAACCCATTAGAAACAGGGTAAATATATGCAAAAATTTACGGATATCATTCTTGGAAATTTTCCTCGGCAAAAATTTTGATTTTTTTCCACTGCCTAAGCATTAAGTAGGCTGTGCACTACATGTTGCCACGTGTCAAATATTAAAAAATGTACCGTTGCAAGTAGCAGGACTTAAATACGAAATTATATTGAAATGTCTACTTCACTTGGAGTTAGCATTTGTGATTTCTGACTTGTCGGAGATAAATTGAGTTGCGCATTGGAAGGAACCGAATTTTTTATAAGTGTTTGACTTTTATTTCAGAGATTCCAGAGACTTATTTATTAGGTAAGTATTTTTTTTTTAAGTTTTCTGAAGCTTTATAATATAAGCAATAAAATATGTACTTTTTAGGAAATTAGAAAAAATCGGGCATTTCTAACGAAACCCGAAGTGCTATTGCCGCACTTTTGAAAAAAGTGAATTCTATAGAAAATTAGAAAAAAAAAAAAAAAAAAATAGAATGAGCGCAGCTATTGTTGCCCGAGTAGCGAAAATTGTGCACACGTTCAAAAATGGTGTCGTTGTTAGCACAAGTAAGCGACAAAATGCTGCCCAAAATAGGAAAATGCCTGAGCACATTTGGCGTAAGGTAGTGAGGCTCGCTCTAGAAACGCGCAACAAACCAGATAGAGAAATTACAAAGGAGTTAAAGGATGCCTATGTGAAAATATCAGAAACAACAGTTGAACGCATCTTTTCAGAAAAAAAAACTGAAATGCCGCCGTCAAACAAAGAAACCAAAACTGACCATGCGATGAAAAATCAGAGAGGACCAGTCTTCATCAGAACTACACACAGGTGGATTGGAACAAGGTAAACATAAAAAGTTATTAACGACTCCCGAGAGTTTTCCATTCAAAGTACTCGTAACTTACTAATTGACACGATTTTTTTCTTAACAAAAATTATCTTTAAGCAGTGACAGAAGACATTCAATTTGTGCGACGTAGACCACGTCAACGTTGGGCGGAGAACTGTATTCAAAAAATGGTAAAACTTCCCCCCAGTGCAATGTTTTGGAGCTGCATATCGTATGAAGGTCCTGAGTCAATTTATTTTGTTGAGGAAACGATGAATAGTGAGCTGTATATCAGTGTACTTCAACATGTTTTTGTGCCATATTTGGCAGCACTGAAACTTCCAGCAGCCCAATACATATATATGCAAGATGGGCCTCCCGACGAACGACTGATTTCCTTAACAACTTCAATATCGACATATTACCTTTGGCGGGCAATTCACCCGACCTAAACCCCATCGAAAACTGTTGGGCGTTCCTTAAATCGAAGGTCTATTTCCGAAGAAATCCCACAGTAGCCGCACTTAAAGATAATATAAAGAATGTGTGGATAAATGATCCAGATTTAAAAATAATGATAAAAAATTGTTTAAATAGTATGCCTCAAAGAGTGAAAGCTGTTATTAAAAACAAAGGTTTGTCAACCAAATAATAAAAAAATTAAGTTTTTTTCAAGTTTATGAAGAGATGATATTTCAAATAAATGTTATACAAAAAACTGCATTCACACATCGTAATAATATTTGGTTTAATTGACTCTGAAAGCAAAACTATATGAATAATTTTATAGGAACCCTTGAATCGTTAATTTTGATATATGTGTGTATAGAAAGACGGACAGAAAACTTGGTTAAATCGACTCAGCTCGTCATGCTGATCAAGTTACATATATTTAAACTTTTCTTCCTGGGTTTTACAAACCGTGTGGAAAACTTAATATTATCTTTTTACTGGACATTTATTAAAACGATTTCCAGTTTTAAGTATAATTTGGGCAAAATTTCAGAATTTTGTGATACTTGTGTAGAATTAATGCGCTTCACATCCAAAATATTAACCAAAAGGAGTAAATAAAATCCCTTAGAGATGTTAAGGTTCTCTACTATCTCTCTAATGGTAACGGGATGATTTTCAAGCACTGCTTTTTTGACTTTTCGACGTTAGTAGTAGATTGACGACTCGCACGAGACAAGTTTTTAATGACTACACGTCCTTCACGGACTGCTTTGTGCCACTCAAATACTTGTGTTCCCGATACCCAAAACACGTAACCGTGGATCAAATGGAATCCCGAAATTCAAGCAAACTCGTTATAAATTTTTTCTTTGTTCAAAACCGCCAAACAAACTTTATTCGTTGCAAACAAATAGCTGTCATGCACTAATTTTTATATGAAGATCAAACTTCATAGGAACAAGGAAAGCTTTTGTACAATCTATGGTAAGAAAATGACAGTTTAAATGGCCCCGTCAGAGTCAATTTTGATCCTGAGTATTAATATATTTATAAATATGTCTTAATTAGGTCTTATTTAGAATTCAATCTGATAATAATAGAGTTCATAATTGACATTTTCTCAGATACCAGACCCTTTTATATCGAAGCGGTTTTTTTAATAACTGCAAAAACATAAGGTCTTAAATCAATAAATTTCCTTGAAAAAAGTTACAATTCATAAAAGAAAGTAAGAAATATTTATTTTATGTAAGTATGTTTGTATAGGAAGAGTAAATACTACTGTAGGCAAAAAACAGTAAGACTTTTTAATTTAAATTTAGAGCGAAAACCCTTAATTTCTGGTGCCGAAACCTTCAAAATGTTGGAAAAGATCATCGGTGATTATTGTTTTTGATTGGCACAAATATTGAAAGAGTGGCGAGAACGCAATGACGACGAACCACGTCCAGGATGGCCATTAACATCAGCTGATGACGTCAATGAAGTAAAGGAATTGCAGCTTGGGAGTTGTTGATGAACAGTCAGATATCTTACTGGCATTGTTGGAATATCGGAAAATCCAGTGAAAACCATTTAGAAAGAACATTTGGGCCTAAGGAAAGTAAAAACATGATTTATTCCAAAATCACTCAATGTGAAACAATGCTTTTCGATTACAAAGATGTCATGAAATATATTATTACTGATGATCTACGAGTATGTTTCGACCCGGTTAATCAATCGGTTGAATATCATGGCAAAGGTGAGCCAAACGCGAAAAAACATATCAGAGCAGTTCAAAAATCAAGGATATGTTGACAGTTTTCTTCAATTATCGAGGTGTGGTGCAATCCGAATCCCTTCCGACCGGCCAAACTCTCAACAAGGAAAACTAATTGAGATTGTGCGTGAAGATATTCGTAAAAAGAGGTTGGAATTATGGCCCGACAGCTCATGGATTTTGAATCAATAATGCACCGTCGCACACTGCTTTGATATTCCGTAAGTTTTTTCTCAAAATTTTCAACCAATATCGTGCCGCAACCACCGTATTCACCTGATTTAGCTTCGTCTGACTTCTGGCTATTTAGCAAATTCAAACAACCACTCCGAAAAACCGTTCTGGGTCAACAGTACAACAGCTAATCTGGGGAGTGAGAAATTCCAAGTCAGGGTGATGATACTAGGTCAGTATAGTAAAACCCTCAAAGGGTTTGGCGTTCGTATGTGTCAGTTTTTTTTATGACCTTTTAAATTTTTTCCTTATCTTGATGTTTTTTCGCTTAGTTGTAACATTTTGGCAAAAACGTAGTTTAGCATAACTCGCGAACCACTTGTTCGATTTTGATGAAACAAATTTAGAAAAATTAAGAATTACAGTTTCTCTAATCTGTTTCTATACCGTTTTCCTATATGTGCAACACTTTCGAAGTTAAAAATGAATGTATGAAGGGAAAAAAATATTTTTTTCATAAAAATTTAAATGTAAAAAAAAAGAAAAAAAAAATATGTTTACTTTCTTTTTTAGTAGTTTATGGCCAGAAGTCTGGAGTTATTGGGGAAAATTTATAAAAAAGGCGATAAATGACACTTTTTTGAATAAAAACAAATAGAAATTGTAAAAAAATTTAAAAGGTCATAAAAAAAAACTGACACATACGAACGCCAAACCCTTTGAAGGTTTTACTATACTGACCTAGTACCATCACCCTGACTTGGAATTTCTCACCCCCCAGACAATAATCGCAAAAATGTTCCACAGTGTTGTAGACATTAAACGTGGTTAGCTATGCGCATTGCGGCTATTCCGGAAATTGACTTTAACAATTGTTTCGAGTATTGAAGAAAACGTTGGCCCATGTGTGTTGGACCAGAAGGTATTGCTTTTATGGGGCGACATAGATTTTGTTTCAAAGTTTTGAATTGTTGAATTGGCAATAAAAGTCAAATTTCATACAGATTTTTTTCTATAGCTCGGAGTTTTATTGTGAATTATGGTAACTTAAGTTAGAAAAGTAACTGTATATAAAAATGCTTGGATTCCTTTCCTCTGGTTGTTGGCTTGCAGCTCAAGGTATTTCCCTGGCGTTGATTCTTGCAATTTGCAAGAGTATAAAATATTCGATTGCACTCGAACCTAACCCTTTCTTACTGGTTTGCAATAATTTAATTTCATATGTAGTAAATATATGTACTTTAATAGTACTATCTATTGCAATGTGCACCGTGTTTTTTTTAGCACATTTAGGAGAAATATTGAATAAATGGTCAGTTCATCAAATAAAAAGCACCGGCCCTAATTTGAACAATTTGTTACAATTGAGTCAAATAATATGGAAAATTAAATATAACTTTCAATAAACTGCAGCAATTTTTTATATAAAATATTACTTCCGGTTAGCGCGTTTTTAGCAGCTCCAAATTGCGCAATTTATGGCCATAATTTTTCATGTCCACTCACGAGTGTAACAGTGACACAGTCGGGCATATAAATGGACTCTAACAAGAAAGGCATTAATGACATTTTTCAATGTACTTCCGCACATGAAATATATACATATATATATATACATATGTGTAGACCGTGGTTATATGAATGTGTGTATACGTCTGCCTGCGTGTATTCCCAGGAAAATGCTACAAGGCAACATGCGAAATAATTTATTGCAATAATATTGTAATTAGTGCAGCGTTAATTAAAGCAATTATGTTGCACGTGCAAATTTGTCAGACATAAACTTAAGGCACATGTGAATGTAGATGTACATATACAAGTATGTATACATACTTGTGCTTGGCTGCACATGTATGTGTACGAAGTGGGTGTACGAAGTGGGTTACATAGCGAGCGGCTTTAGAGCAACAGGCTAATTATAAAGTGTTTACTTGCTAAACATGAGCGCCGAGATGAGTTTGTGTGAGTAGACGGTTGCTCCAGTAGGCGTAATGAATTGCCGGCTCATCAAAGCCCATTGACTGCTCGATTTCACTCGGCTAGCGCTCGCTGTGTGAGGAAAAGCATAATAAAAGGCTACAACATTAGCATGATTAGTGTAAATGAAGTAAGTAAGTGAAAGGCATACAAAAAAAAAAAATTCACATTCAGACGAACAGTGAGTACGACAACTACGAGTATATATATAGCGCGGGTACGCTACTCTTGATATAATTACTTGCGACCTAAAGAGTGTTTTTTGGTTAATTTAATGTTTTCGACTGTCGCTTTTATAAATTTTATTAGTTTGTAATTTTAAAAAGGTGGCAACACTTACATGATAATTTTCCAACACTAAACTTTATCTTCTGTTTAACGTCCGTACTAAATTATTGAACTTATAACATTTTCTAAATAAAATAATCTAACAGGTGGCAACCTTTCTGTGATAATTTTTCCATTGTTAACATTGTTCGTCAGTTCAATATCCAGATTCTTGAATTTCTGATTTTTACATAAAAAAATCAAACAGGTGGCAACCTTTTAATTCACAATATTTCGAAAGAAAACATTTTATTTAACTCAAATTATCTCAGAAGACAATATATTATCAAAAATTTTATTTAGTTACTTTACTCAAATGTTTTAAATTGTCGATTTGATCAGTTTTACTAATTTGCAATTTTCAAAAAGGTGGCAACCCTTCTCTGATAATTTTTTTTCGTTAAGCTTGATCTTCATTTTAATATCCATGTACTATTCTTGATCCTTTACATTTTTTGCACTTAAATATTCCAACAGGTGGCAACCTTCTAACTTTAGTTTCAAACAAATTATTCGCGGATCGAGGTAAATAGAAAAAAAATGGAAGAAAATTGATTTAAGAGAAGGTCTACATTTTTCGAGCGTGACGAAATTTTGTTGCGTAACATTATTTCGTTGCAAAAGGAAATGTCATCTCAAGAACTTAATAAAATTGGTTTTAAAAACTGTTGTAGGGATCGAAGAAGTTAGAGTCTCCAAATATGATTTTGAATTAAGACAAAAATTTATTTCAAAATGAACTGAGAGGTTCGTTCTTTGAAATCTTTATACTATTGCAACATCGCACAATCGCCTCTTCAGACCTAACGATTTTCTTCCATTGTTTCGCGCACGTCCTGATATTTTTTTTTACGAGAAGTAATTTTTATGACTTTCATGAGTGAAGATCAACCTCGATCAAATTCGTGGAAACAGTTTTATCCGTAAATTGCTCACATGACCTGTTCGAAGTCTATAAATTACAAAGTCTCTTATATGTTCTACTTAATATCTTAAAATGGCAACACAGGTCGTCACAAGTAAGTTTCCTGCTGCATAGTCATGCATGATTTCATGCGCGGATCGCATGTGTTAATGACTTGGCGCGTGTTGTTTAACTCACACACGCGACGGCAGTTTCTGTTCACCACTACGTCATTACACCGCTCCGTTAGCTTTGCACTTTGTTGTTGCGTTTTATTTTAGAATATTTTTTAAGCTCCTGCTAGTCACTAATAAATTCTCCAAAAATGCACAAAACACAAAATTTCCATACTTGCGTTATATTTAAGAGTTTGTTGTTGTTAATTTTGTTTTTGCGCATGTATGTCTGCTGTCGAGCGGTGTGTGTCGGCGACAACATGTTCAGCCGCTCAGTTATTTGGCCGTTTGTTATGGTTGCAGCTTATAAACTTTGTTATTTTAACCGGAAGCGGATGTTGTATTTCACTCTCTGTGTTGCGGCTCTGTCCAGTCCAGCCGCCATGCCCGTGCACATGCACCCGCGCAGCGCCAGTCACCAGTGACCAGCTACTGGCCGTCACTCACTGCAGCTGCGCCTACAGCTCAGCTGTAATCAACGCCTTTCTCACACCATGTCGGACATGTTTGTTTGTTTGTTTGTTGTTTTTTGTGCAGTGGTCCCACTGTACCGTCTGTGCGCTGGTTAACACCAGCCCGGTGTATGTGTTGCTGTCTCCAGCTGTGCTGATGCGGACAGACTGTGGTTGTTGGTTGTGTGAAGCACGTGATTGTCGCCTGACTTTGTTTGTGTTGTGCTTGTTGTTGTGCACAGCTTGGCGTCCCATTGGGCATGAGCATGCAACATCAAATTTGTTGTGCTTTTGGCGTGCTTGAAATTTAGGTTGCGATAAGGTTATGCAATTTATTAATTCGTATTTGAGGGAAAATTTAAAATAATTCACATTCTCATAGCTCATGCCGAGCAAATGTAAATATCGGCTTTGTGCATTTGGATTCAGTTCACGCGAATTACTCTTTTTGGTTTAGGTTTTCGGTGAGTTGTTTTATTAAATTTAAAATTGTTTTTATTTGCAAACGGAATGCAAACGTACTATTATTTGAAATTACTTAAAAGGGTTTGACACACTTTTTATAAAACGTTAGGCCATGTTGAGGGAGCCCACTTCTAGATGGTTTGTAGTTTGTGGAACAATATGCAAAGAATTCCCCTATTTTCAGGTTCTATATAGTTTAGAATGAAAATGTAAAACATTCTCCATTTTTCTCATTAAATATTAACATTTCGTAGCTCCTTTCATAGTGTCCATTTTATAGAGATCGTCATTCCTACAGTCAAAAAACTGGGAAATCGAAGTCCGAACTATAAGGTTAATGCATAAGAATTTCACTATCGATATTCCGAAGCTTCTGCTAAGTTGCTATAGTTGCTTGTGATCTATGAAACTTCTTATGGAACTAAATTCCTCTCACAATGGCCAAGACTGACCAATTCTAGACGATTACTTTCTTCAGAGGTTCCAATTGTTTAAAGTACAGGATCAAAACTAAATTGCATATCTTCCTGACCGTCAAGCGCAGATGGAAATTCCCCTATTCGGCTTTCTTAACATCGAGCTACTGTTTGTATAAAGTTTTATTCAAATGGTTAGAAACGGTTTTTTAACTCCTGCACAATCGAAATATGGCTTACATGATTTTCAAGGCTGGCTGTTGTTGCTTTTTCATTGTGGCTTCTACGTATACGTGGCGGACCCAAAACTTAGCGCAAAACCTCGCTAGGTGAGTAGTATAGAGTTTTTTTTTTAACTTTTACATAGCGAACTGCTTGTTTCAAGACCGACACCCGCACGCAACCTCTGCTTTGACAAACTTTCAGTGAATCCTTAAACCGAATATATCGGATTGGCTCCGCTTAAAATTATTCTCTTTTAGCCGTAACTCCAGGTTCCACTGGGGCGGAGACATAGACAATGACATCATCTCATGAGTTGGTCTCAGGAGTATTCGAGAGAAAGGTTTAGCGAAAGATAAATGGTCCTTTGCGCATTGGCAACGGCGAGTACCGCATTCGATGGAACGATAACGAGGAAAAAGCTTCTCTTATAAACGATTGATCCCGAACCAAATTTCTGGAAGACATCGCATTAAATGAAAAAGTTTTCCATACAAGAACTTGATTCCGATCATAGAGTTTACATGGCAGCTGTATGCCATAATGACTGCCGTTCCGACATGCAAGTATGTGCAGCTTCTTGATAAGAAAATTACTTATGAAAATTATCAGATATATGTAAAGAGTTTTCCAATAAAAGTGATATGATTTCTTTTCAAGAACAATAAAAAAAACATACTAATTGTTAAGGCAATTCAAATATTTTTTGTTTTATGTAAAGTGCAGTGGATACAAGTAAGTTCTAAACAAAACACCATGGCCTCCATGACTTCTTTTGAAGGAACGAGTTCGATAAAGCCAATTTTCGATTAGTTTTTCAACTAAATCAAGTCGTATGTCATAAATAGCACGTGAAATACTTGTATTGACTTCTTAAGTTTGAAGAGAGTTTGGTTTATTGCTACAGAGCAATGACTTCAAATAACCCCACAAGAAGTAGTTTAATAGTGTTGGATCACAACTTTTTGAAATAATCGAATTTCCAAAATTTACTCGCAATAATTCGGTTGGTGCACGTGTTGTATGGCACGTTGTGTTGGAACCACATGTTGTCAAGATCAACTTCTCCCATTGATATCTACATTTCGAAAGAAGTATGAACCGATATATCCATCAGACCAACAAACTCACCAAACTGTAGGTGCATGTAATGATTGTTCATAAATAATTTGTATATTTTCACTAGAATTGACAGCTTTGATTATTTATCGTACCACTCAGATGAAAGTGAGCCTCGTCGAAGTAGATGATTTTCTTAATTATTTGTTATTATTTTGATAATAAAATTTAAAATTTCTTAAACGTAGTTCGTTCGTATATCTTTCCATGATGAAATTGTCAATATTAGTGAACACAATGTAACCAAATTACAGATCATGACATTTGAAAAATGGCTGAAACGACACTTAGAAATCATATCATCCCAATTGGAAAACCCGGTATGTACTTTATAAGGTCTCTGATGTTTCCTTTTGAGCGTTACAAACATTATGGCCAATTTAACATAGGGTATATGATACCAGTTTGTCAACTTCTTCAATAACGAGTTTTGCTCTAATGATTAGTATTTAATACTGGGAATATGTTTTAAGAAAAATTTAAAATTGAATCAGAAAATGTCGGAAATTTCGGTTCCAGCTTAGCATCGGTGCTGAGTAGATACAGTATAACTTTGAGAGAGAAACGGAAATATCTGAACACTTGCTTATGTACTGCACCGTAGTCTTCAGATGCAGAATTAATGCTTTTTGATGTTTCCGAAGAGGGATCACGTCGCCTTAATGGCACCCAGCAGAATATTGGAATTTATCAATGCGCTGGGGCTATATGAGCCATTAGGTAATATGTGAGTTAGTAAACCTTTGCAGCCGCAAAGTATCAGGCCTCTTATGAATACTAGTGTTGTTTGGGAACAAAACCGGTTAACTTCCCAAGCACCGAAGCTACCCTTCACTGATAAAAAATTTTATTTTGCTTGTATGACAGTCATACGCTATAATCCTGCAGTATCAGTGGTTCTGATAAATAAAAAACCTCTGCAGAAAAAAGGACATATATGAAATATCAGATCGATGTATTAAAAACTAGTTTTTCAGGTTGTCATATACCTCGCATATATTTCGCAGCTATGTACAAAGCGTTACAGAGCTCGTACCCGGCAATACTATACGTCTTTGAAAGGTCTTGACATAACCTACAAAACGACGCTATGCATGATTAGTTTGGATATTGCGTTCAACAGTTACAAACGTGTAAACGTGGAGTTCACTAACGCCGGAATTGCGCTATTTTAAAGTTTTCCTTCGTTAAAGGCAAATCCGCTAGAGAAACATTCCGTGAGATTAATGTTGTTTTGGGGGATGGTACTCTATCACTTCGAACTGCTGAGGAATGGCTTCGACGAATCAGAGCGGGAGAAGACGACACCATGTATAAGTCAGCCGGCGGAAGACCTGTGACGACGAATACCGATTAGATGATGGAAAACATCGAGTTAGACCGGCATGTCACATCTCGTGACATCGCCCAGAAGATGGGAGTTAGTCACAAAACTATTTTAAATCATCTGTAGAAGGGTGGATACACAAAAAAAGCTGGATGTTTGGGTGCCGCAAAAAACCTTTGACGCAAAAAACCTTCCGGACCGAATCAACGCCTGCAATATGCTGCTGAAAAGTAACGAACTCGACTAGTTTTTGAACCGCATGGTGACTGGCGACAAAAAATGGATCACATACGACAATATCAAGCAAAAATGGTCTTGGTCGAAGGCCAGTGAATCGTCCCAAACACTGGCCAAGCCGGGATTGACGGTCAGGAAGGTTTTGCTATGTGTTTGGTGGGACTGGAAGGGAATCATCCACTATGAGCTGCTTCCAAATGGCCAGAGGCTTAACTATACCATCTATTGCGAACAACTGGACCATTGGAGGCAGGCGATCGACTAAAGGTGTACAGAATTGGCCAACAGGAAGGGTGTAGTGTTCGACCAGGACAGCGTCAGACCACACACTTCGTTGATGATTCGTTAGAAGCGACGGGTGCTCGGATGGGAGGTTTTATCGCATCCACCATATAGCCCGGACATAACGGCTAGTGATTACCACCTGTCCTGTCCATGGCGAACCCCCTTGTTGGTGTAAAATTGAACTCAAAAGAGGCTTGTGAAAAGTGGCTGTCCGAGTTCTTCGCAAATAAGGAGTGGGGTTTCTACGAGGGGATATTATGAAGTTGCGGTCTAGATGGAAAGAGATTACCGAATGAAACGGCGCATTTTTGAACTAAATTCGATCACTGTGACACTTTTTACAAAGCATTGAATAAAGAGCAAAAATGTATAAGCCTTCCTTAAATATTTGTATGTGGAGGATTTCAGAGTGTTTCCGAAGTGTTATAAGCTTAATATACCCTGTTCATAGTATAACATGTATTTATACCTTTCATTTAGGCTCAATAAAAGCCGGGCTTTATATTTTAATCCAACTTTAAACAGAAGTTTTTGAGTTTGTACTAAATTTAACGATTGAGCACAGCAGACCCTGGAGTTTAATAGTTCTCTTTAACATAAAACTTTTAATTTCAGCGTAAACTTTCCCCAGTAGGCAACACAATTTTTTTGAAGATCGAGAAAGTTATTCATGTAGGGTGTCCCAAATTAACACAAGATTGGAAATAAATATAGAGTGTCCTAGAAATAACGCAATTTTTAACTTGCCGTCATTTGTGCAGTAAAGTTTTGAAAACCAAATCGTCAGCTGAAAGTTCAAGCTAAGTAAAAATGAAGCGTATCTCCATTATTGAACAATATTTCAAAAATAATGGAGGTTTGCAGCCACAGTGCAAACATTTCATGCAAAACTTGGTCAGAATAGTGTTTTAACTTCATGAAGATATTCATTGAATTGGCGCCAAATTTAAAGCTTGCATTAATTTTGGACACCCTGCAGTGGCAACTTCTCTTTTAGAAGCTGAATTTCTTCTCAATCACCACAGTGGCCTTAAAACTTATCAATACGTTGATAAATTTAATAAATTAAAAAAATTTTGATTTAAATTTTTTTCTCAAACAAACACATCCAATGTGAAAATTGTCACCAATAAACTAAAATTTAAGTATAAAAAGCGATTTATTTTAACGAAATTGCGAACTAAGTTTTAATTGAATGCGCTGTGTGTTTGTGAGTGTGCGTTAAAATGCAAATAAAATTGACAGGCTATTTATTATATTGGAAAAACTTATTCGAGCGTTAGCAATTAAGTTCCAATAATTGTTGGACATTAAAATTTCTGTATGAAAAACGTTTTCACGCCATTTCGGCATAAAGGCTTGGCACTTAAAAAACAATTTCAAATTTAATAAATTAAAATCTAATTTCGGCGCAAATAAACGCACTAACACCAACGCAGCACATAATCGCACAATTGTTGCAAGCACTTATTTGTGCAACACTGCAACACACACACACACACACACAAGTGATGCGGGGACATCTTGTTTAAACCGAAAAATGTTGTATGACTTGATTTCATTTGTTACTTTGAATACACGAAAGCGCCATTTAAGAGTTTCATCCACAGCTGGCGTGTGTGTGATTGTGTGCAAATAGTTGCAGCTCGCTCCTTTTGTTTTCGCATACAAACTGTTGAGTAATTTATTTTGTAAATTGTTTGCAGACAGTGTTGTGTTTGGTTTGCGGTTGCGCAGACGACATGCCAGCCACAGGCGGTCACTTTGGCAAGCAGCAAGTCGTACATTGTAGCACGATTACGAACACAAATAATTTAAATGGAAATTATAACGAAATTTGCAACATTTTCTTGTTGCACAATAAAATTGTCTATGTATGTGTATGTGTGTGTGGGTGTTTGAAACGCTTGAACTGCCAGCAATGACTTTGAGTGCTGACCAATCAGGCATTCATACTTAATTGATTTGTGTGCAATTTTAGTTATTATTTTTTTTTTGGCTTTGTTGTTGTTGTTGCTGCTCTTACAAAATGCAATCGCACTGCATTTGACATGCCAAAAGAAATTGATTTCTACATAATTTGTTGCTGATATGAAAATGTGATAATTGCCTACAAAGTAAGATCGCTCTTTTGACATTTCTGTGGCCGTAAGAAATTCATATTTAGCACGAATTAAATTTTGCACAGCAAACAGACATTTGGAGCATGTATTATGACAATGAAGTGCGCTGGCAGCAGACAAGTGCAAGCATATTAATGATTTGCGTATTCTTTGTAGGACAGCCACTGCGTATGAGTAATATGTATATGCGCAAATTTGCGCAAACAATTAGCACTGCAGCTGCCTGCTGCTTGTGCCGCTGACAGTGACAAATGTTGTGCGCAGCGTCGCTGTATGCCTGTGCGCAAGTGTGTGTGTGCGTGTTGTTATGAAGAGTCAATGGTGAGCGTTGTTGTGTTGCAAGCGAAGCGGAGAGCGTCGGCAATAAGCAAATAATGCATGACTCTGTTTGTATTACGTAAACAAGCGTCAGGCTTTCATGTTATTACTAGATATTTACATACATACTATTAATGCTAGCTCCTTACACTTGTCTCTGCTGCGGCGCTTTTGTTTGTCAAAGCTTTCTGCTGGATGGACACAGTGTTTGACACTAGTTTAATAATTTAAAGTAAATACTTCTAGGAGCGTGCTGTGCATTAATTGAATATGTCAGTTGCATTGACGAGCAAGTTTGTTATAGTAAGTTGGTGTAAATTGCTGTTAGCTGCTCTAACAGAAATCCATAGTGGACGCACATTGTTTAAGTCGATCAGGTTCGCTGCGTGGAAGTGAGGAGAGTAAGAAAGCTCCCATATAGAATTCGTAAGAAAGGAAATTAATAAATTTTAAATTAAAACCACAATGATTTCTATACAAAATATTATCACTGCAATCTTAGCAGAGGAGCATATTGTATAAGTGGGGGGAGAGAGCATAATATTTAAAAATTTTAAATTAGTATACAACAGTAAAGTGTGTGGTCTGGCGCTGTCCTGATGATCAGTTCTGACCATTTTTTTTCCATTGCCTGCTTCAATCTTATCAGTTGTTGACAGTAAAATATAGAATCAATCGTTCGAAAAAGCTGGAGCAGCTTTTAGTAGATGATTTCTTTTCAAACCCATCAAACGCTCAGCATAACTTTTCGATGCGTTAATCTTAGCACTTGTTGAGCTTCAACACGCATGGACCATGATCTTTTTTGCACATTATTGTATTATTTGATCCACTTTTCGTCTCCTGTTTCCATTCGCTTCAGAAATGGTTCGGTTTCATTTCTTTCAGAAAAGCATCGCAAACGTTGATTCGGTCCACTAAATTTTTCACAGACAATTCACGTGGTACCCAACCGTCGAGCTTTTTTTTGTAGGCAGCTTTTTCTAAATGGTTCACAAACATTTGCTGATGTATACAAGTTCTTTTTCGCTGTCGTGACTGCTTATGTGACAGTCCTGTCCAATCTTTTCCATAACTTCATCGATTTTTTCAACGATAGGTCGACCAGAGCGAGATGCATATTTCACATCAAAATTTCCAGCACAGAAGCTAGCGAACTATTATTGTGATACACGCATTGATACAGCAATGTCTTCGCAAACTTCACAATTTTTTTTTAACATTTTGCGGGGCATTCTTCTCTTTTTTATACAAAAATTTCAAAATATAGCGAATTTAGTTATTATTTTCACTCATTTTTGAACAGCTGTAACTTTTTTCAACTTCCCCGAAATTAAGTTTGTTTGGTTGAATGAAGCTGAATGATCTCACCTTTCCAACACTGTATTGTACGACAAAATGTGATTGGTAGCACTTGAGATATGCGACTACAAGAAACAAAATAGGAAAAGACTGCCCAATATTACAAGTACTTGTGTAACTGAAATATTTTAAAAATGAAACAGAATAATTTTCACCAGCACTGATCCATAAAATTCCTTATCCCTCTTATTATGGATTTTACTCTGTTCAAGGATGATTCGCCAACTAAGTTTAAGAGACAAATCTAATATTGAATGTTGTTTTTTGGAGCTTTAGAAATTTTATTCTAAGCAAAAATTGTAACAGTGAATGAAATTATCAATCCTAATCTTATCAGTGCAAATCTTATAATATTATCAAGGGCCTGTGGTATAATTTTTCGCTATCTTATCCATCATGGCTTACATTATATCTCAGATATGCCCAGCAATGGTACTGCAGAAGTTTGATCATCACTGGTTGACATTGCTCAAGACTTCTTCTATATACATAAGTATAAAAATATAAAGATTTGCTGACAAGAACTGCATTTTTTGGGTTAAATTGAAGATTTTATTTCGTTTAAGGTCATATATTCCGGTGAAGTGATATGGAATAAAAAATTGTTGTTAAAATGAAATACAATACTAATTTTGAATAGGAAATCAAAGAAAATTGACCGTTGATTTTTTACAAGTTCTGATCACCTTTCAGGCTATTCGTAGATAACATTCCAATAGAAATGTTCGTATTTTGCAGCAAGCCAATCAGGCAGTAAATTTTCGACTTCTGCTTAGAAATCGAAGTGCGGCGGGTGAGGTAGCAGCTCCGTCGCCAAGGACTTTGATTGTATCCTGAACCGCTTTTGCTTTGTGTGCAACAAAATTACTTTGCCGTATCTTCTGGCGCATTCTGATCGTTTTCCGATCAATGCTTGGCTCAAACTGATCCCACCACACACACAGCTTTGCCTTCTTACCGCATCAATCTATTTTTGCAGTCAAAGTTGATGGTTGTCCCAGATCAAGCCACGGTTTTCTTAATTTAGGATTCTTAAAATAAATTCTTTTGTTATCGATGTAGAACTGATTTTTTTTTCGTGTCTTTAAAACTAAATTTCACAAAGTGCTTTTTTCGTTTAAACCATCTTTTACATGTTGCTACTGATAGAGCATGATCATTATATGCCTCGACAAGTATTCGTTCACCAAAAAAGTTCCCCACCGACACATTTGTGTCTTAACGCTCATTTTGCTATCTATACTAATATTATAAAGATTTGTACCTATTTTTGTATGTTTGTGTGTTTGTAATGAATAGGCTCAAAAAGTACTGAGCCGATTTAAAAAATTCGTTCACCAATGGAATGCTACACTCTTCCAATTCGACATAGGTTACATTTCATTTTGAAAAAAAAAAATTAGGGATCCTTGGTAAAATTTGAACAATATAACCGAAGGAGTAGAAAAATGAGTCTTAAAATGTCTTTCGTCGAATGCGCTGCCGAAACTATTAGCGATAGAACAAAATAATGTACAAGAATATTGAAGAACATCATAATGTCTACAAAAAACTCCGCGGTAGCATATGTCCAACAACTTTTTTCATTTTAAACATTAGTGAAAATGCTAACCAAATTCAAACCATGCTATTTATGTGTTTATATTTATCCTTAACCAAATAAATTATTTTATGGTCAAGACCATTTAACTACCTATAAAATAGTTTTTAGATTATTTAAATTGGACTTTCCATTCAAAAGATATTACGAATTAAAAAATTCAAACAGTAAACAAAACCGCCATAGCGCCGAGGCCGTTGTTTGCGATGCATTCTGAAAAGCACGCCGGGCCAGAGAATGTAAAGTATAGAGAAGGTGCAAATTGAATTCTGTATGATGTTCGATTTGGCGGCTAACAGAGCCGATAGAATCAAAGTAAGGAATTCGCCTTTGTCGTTGCTATTTAGCAGAATTGAGCACGTGCAGTGGCAAAAATATATGTAAAACAACTGAATTCATTATTTATTACTGTTATTTTAATTTTTTGATTATTATTATTATTATTTTTTAATTTTTCAAAAGTGCCCGCCACTTAAACCATCAAAGAAATTGAACATAAATAGACTTACATACAAATATAACTGTGGGATTTTTTTTAATACAAATAAAATTATTTGTGAAAAAAAGTGTTTTATATCCAAATTTCCAAAAATAAATAATTGTCTACCCCGGCCGATGCCGGGACGGGCTGCTAGTATATATATATATATATTATTCATGATGTATTCTTCACAAGAAACCCTTATAAAAATTAAGTGCAACAAAATATTTGTTTCCAAGTATTTGTTTTTATTTGGAGCTCCACTGTAAATAATTCAGTAACATATTCTTAGAAGAAAACAAGTTGCCACTTTATGTATTCCCACGAAGCCAAAATGTCAATGAAAGCATGACCGGTATTTATTCAGGCGCATGCAGGTTCCCAAGCGAGCATCTTCATAACAGCGTGTGTTGTATCTTCCGAACTTTGCCGCCGAGCGTTCACTTAGGACGAGGGCACATTTTACATTAATGGAAAACACGTGAATTTATTTTTCCAATACTTCAGGCATACTCATAGCACAAATGTGTAGCCCCTTGATTTTAGTCTCCAGTATTTTTGTGTGGGTATTTTAATGCCTTTTTTTGGAAAAATAAGAATATTTAAGTATATGTTATATATGAGTAGGTGTGAAAGTTACGGCATAAAAATAAGGTTGCCAACTTTTGGAAAATAATCGAACAAATATTAAGAAAGCTGGTGTTAGCAAAAACACGAGGTTTAAAAAAGTATATGGGAAAGTATTCGAGAGTTCTTAAATTATAACAGTTTTAAGTTCAAGCTTTAGATATTATAGAGTTGCCGCAATGAAATTTAATGTATTTCATATTATAAATTTATAGAAAATATTTTTAAGACGTCAGTCTAGTAAACCGAAGATCTTTAATCTTAAGGGGGTTTTTGAAAAATTAAATTTTTTTTCATATATTTAAAGTTTAGACTTTCAAAAATATGACCTTGGAAGGTTTTTTCAAAATTCGACTTATTTTCGGAGACACAGCCGATTTTGTGAGGTGGCGTCCGTGTTCATTTGAATTATCTCCTAAACTTTAAACGCGTTTTTCTCGAAACTACTTTTTTCCTCGCGGCATTATCTCAAGTTCTATACAACCGATTTACTTGAAATTTTGTGTGAACCTTCTTTATATAATCCTTTATCGTTCCTACCAGCATCGTGCCAAAATTTTTGTTTTTAATATTTAAAAAAAAAAAATCAGGAATTTCAAAAAAAAGCGTAAGAAAGGATTTTTATTTTCAAGTAGTCGCCTCTAACTGTTTAAATTTTTAATATGTTTTTGTAAAGTTTTTTTATATAAGATATCAATAAAACATCATAAAAAATGGATGTTAAAAATATTTTTGGATTTTTTTTTAATAAAATTCAAAAAACTGCCCAAAATTTGATTTCTAGAGTAGAATACCTCCTTAAGATAATCTAATTTTTGTTTAGAGTTGCTAGCTATGCATAAAAAAAACAGCGCAAAATGAGTGTCCAAAAATCAAATGAATATTGAAGAACCCTCTACGTCAAATCCAACATATTTCAGAAAAGGGTTGCCACTTAGTATTAAGATAATGTCTTAGCAAAATATTAAAAAATTGGTTTCAAAAGCAAAAATTTTAAAGAAAGCTGCCTGAAAATATTTGAAAAGTGACATCTACACCACTATTTTGGAACAGAGTTACCATCTTTAATTAAAAAAATCCAAATTATTACAAAATGCCTTGAAATACAAAATATTTTAGAAAGCATGCGATAAGAAACTGAGAGGCTTTAGTTTTTGAAATTTCGGTAAAGAGTTGCCACATGTAGAGATTAGTTGAAGAAAATTATAAGAACTGAATTTTCAACAAAAATAAGCACAACATGCAATATATTAGAAAATCTTGCAAATTACACATATTTTAAAATAGAGTTGCCACTTATCAATAAAAGCAAAACTTAGCATAAATTTATGAAATAGTACATATATTTAAAACGAAGACGTTACCGTTTTCGACGTCTGTTGAAACTTTTATCTTACTAAAGAAAAGTTCTTTGGAAAGCTTAAAAGCGAAGAGCTTCTGTGAGAAATGAAAATAAGCAGAATTGGCGAAAATTCTCTCATGAGGTTTGCTATAATATATTTTGACCTCATCAAAGAGGCTTTACAAATAAAAGTTACAAAGATTAAAGAACAAGGAATATTTCTACTCGTAGATCAATGAATGAAATCTCTACAAGTAAAGTTGAAAATTTTTCAAAATAATATTAAAAGCAGGGTAGAAATGAAATCTGATTTTTTTTTAAATGCACATATTTTTTGTTTTTATTGTTCCTGTTTTTTGTTATTAAACATTTGCATGAATTATTCACTCCAACTCCATCAACCAGTTTCCAAACAATATATATTTCGAAAGTAAAAATGGAAAAGATGTTGAAAAATTAAAAAGTGGATGGCATATAAAGGACATCCGATATCACCACTTAAGCGATTGGCTTATGCAAATTGCCATTTATGTGCGCATGTTGACATACTAAATATTTATAGGCCCACAAAGATACACAAAAGTGCCAAAAACACCATCTTCAATTCACTTGAAAATAAATGCGAGAATTAGCATTATATTAGCGTGATATGGCTCATAATCACAAAGGCTAATAAAAATCTATTATGTGGAACGTGGATATAGCTACCGCACGTAAAATGGAAGGCGTTAAAGCAAAGTTACCCAAAAATAAAATAAAAAATAATTAAAGTTTACGACGGCCTACCCAGTAGTCTAAGCTTGATATGGTCTCAAAATCGCAGAGGAACTACAAAGCCAAAAGCTTCATAGTAGAAGTCTATGCCTCGAACAAAATATCACGCATGTCATTCGTCAGTTATCGATGAAAGCGCTCGAAAGAGTCACCGAAAATTGAACTTAACGCATGGATCATCTGAGACGTAGTCGTGGCCAACATTTGAAAAAGATAGTCCCGCAAAAATAAACGCCAAAGAATGTTCTTTCACCATATAATTTGTAGTTTCTGCATTTTTTTCTTAAAAGAAAGTGGTTGGAGCACCGCTTATTTAAAAAAATATTAATACTCTAATGCTACTTAATAAAGTTGCCACCTGATAGGATATTTAAAATACATTGTCTAAATATTTTTAATAATATTTCTGTTAGCAAAAATGTTTGCAACTAATTAAATCTCTTCAAAGTTAACTTGAAATTGTTTACTTTGGAATAAAGCTGAATATCGAATAACGCTGTAACTTATTAACGAAATTCTATTATTCAAAATGAAATATTTTTCATAAGAATGTGAGAGTAAAAATACTAAATAAGCCATAATAAGTTTCGAAATTGCTGATAACAAGCGCATGTCACGTGATACATGCATATGTTTAACCGTATTTGTGTGTGCTCATTTTGGCTATTGAATTTTGTGGTTTTGCGCCAGCATTTAAGTTCGTTTGTGAAATTAATAAAATGCATTTAATTATACCCGTCCATACACTGGCAAAGTGTGCGACTCAATAACACATGTGAGTGTACTACACATACCCAGCCACTCAAATAAATGTAATATGTATACGTATATATGGTCATATACGCATTCCTACTGCTCGCCGATTACAAGCTCCGATTTCCCTTTTAGGGGCTAGAAAACACATTTCGGGATGACAAGTGGTTTTGCAGCATTTCGTAATTGCAACAACCGCAAAACCACTTCGTTAATGCCGTCAAACCTTTTGACAAACTCGGCGGGCACACACACCCACATGCACACATACATTTCGGCATAATTGAATGGATAATCATAATCAGCAGTTGTGGCAATAACAACACTCAGCTCGGGTTCACAAATGAATGCATCAAATTATGCAAATTTTTTAATTGAATAGCGCTTATGGAAATGGACATAAGATATATGATACTATGGCAAATATAAAATTGAAATTATTATTTTTTTATTTGAAAAAATGTGAAAATATGCAGGTCACACCGGTAATGCTGGTATTGTGTAAATAAAGGCTTCTAGAAACTTTGTGAAAAAAACAAGTAGGGAAAGGCTTAATTCGGATCTAGCAGAAAATTTCATACTCTTACAACTTGCAAGCATCAAAGCCTGGGTAATACCTTTAGAAGTGCAAGTTTGTATGTCATATGGAGTCTAAGGCAAGTTATCACCCGACTTTATCGATTTTAGGCAAAAAGATGCTGCTTTGTGAGAAGCACACGCTCCCTTCCTCGACCGATACTATCAAAAGAAGTTCGTATTTAGAACTTTGATCCACATAGCTGGCATCTGAGGACATAAATAGTTTTGGTGCGAATTGGATTTTGATCATAAGCAGCCTTATTTTAAGCGCACTATTCGGTCAAAATCCTTTCGCGATACATTGATTGGTGATGTTATTTAAGGGGGAATTCTACTCTAGAATTTTGAAAAATTCGATTTTTTTTCATATATTTAAAGGATAGACCCTTAAGAACATATCTTCCAAAGGATTTTTAAAAATTAAAATTATTTTAAGAGCTACAGTTACTTTAGTGACGCAGTACCTAGCCCGGTTCGGCCGTATCGAATTTTGTAAACGCGTTTTTCTCGAAACTACTTTTTTCCACACGATACCGGCATCATCTCAAGTTCTATACAACCGACATTTTGTGTGAACCTTCTTTATATAATCCTTTATCGTTCCTACAAGCATCGTGTAAAAATTTTTGTTTTTAATATTTTAAAAAAATTCAGGAATTTCAAAAAAAAGCGTAAAAAATGATTTTTATTTTCAGGCAGTCAGCATTTTTCAAAAAAAATTTTCGTATTCCCTGAGGTAGATCTATAACAGCATCCTTACTGATTAAGAATTTCTTTTGGTTTTTTTTTCAGACCACCAGAAGAGTCAGGATCAATGTCACCAGGATGCGCCATTTTTTTTTACACCTGTCTCTATTTGTTTGACAGCGTCTTTAATAACAGTACCCTGACCTTACAGGGTGTATTGAATGAGTGTGCCACTTTGTTAAAGTAAGAAACACGTTTTTAATTTTCATTATCTTATTTAATATTGGACAAATATAACCTATACTCATCAGAAATGAATATTGGACAATTTTTCTCTTTGAAAATATACTTCTACAGTCTTCTTTGGCCTTTAGCATTCAATATGGCACACCGTGAAAGAGCGGCATTGTAAATTTTGTCCAAATATTATGCTGCAACATGATTTTTGTTAGATAGTGGTATGAGCAAAAACTCCTGTTTTATGGGATCATATCCACTTGCAAGCCAGAAAATCAAAATATTATTTATTATTATTTTTTTTTTTGAGAAAGCATTGTTTAAAGGGGTTTAGAAAAAATGCTTTCATTTTTTGAATAAAATTTAATTTAATTTAAAAAGTAATTTTGACATTTTACATTTAATATTAAAAAATGTGAAATAATATAAATGAACTCGCTACGTGCGAATGTACGATTGAAATCGGCGTTGAGCAGGCGAAATAGTATTCGGATGAGATCAGTTAATCGTACGTATGGTATGGTGCACCCTACATCACCTTCGCTTATTTGTTTCCATCAGTTATTCCAAAATAGAACGATGTGGTAGGAGGAGGCTTAGCTCATTTAAACAAGCTCTTTATTTGACAAGTAAATAAAAATATGTATGTTGACTGAATTTAGTGCACTCTGTTCCCTTGATCAGGTGGCTGATCTCTAGGAGGACATGCGAAATAGGAGCCTTGACGTGAGGAAGATTTTTCTGCTTAAAATTATTTTAAATCCAATAACTAAAAAAATATAATTTCAGGTGAGAACAGACCATTAGTTGAAGGACCATTTTAAACTATAATTTTTGACAAAATGGCGGCTTCCTTAAAAAAATATTATTAAAAAATGGAAATTATAATCAAAAGTGTTATTTCTTCGATTGTTGCCCGAATAATATATTTACAAATATAAAGATATATAAGCATTTCAATGCGATAGACAAAGCCGTTCCGTATAAAGTTTTTCACCGAATCTGAAAACAGCTTTTCAGAAAATCGTTTAAACATTTTGAAGTCATTTAGACTAAGTTGAAAAATTCTTACAAATATGCTCTTAAAATACATATTAGAGGTTCCTTCATTTTTTAAAGAAAAAAAACAAGAAACTTCAATTTAATGGGAGATATTTATTATCATTCGAATGAACATTCCTTGATATTTATTTTTTGTAAGTTATCTCTTTCAAATGATGTTCGTTTCTACGTCTCAGATAATCTACCCATTGAGTCAAATTTTCGATGACTCGTTTGAGCATTTCAATTGGTAAATGGCCAACGACTCGCGTGAAGTTTTGCTCCAGGGCCTGAGTCGAAGCGGGATAGTCCGCATAAACTTTAGGAATTACATAAGCCCACAGGGAAAAGTCTACCGGTGTGATATCACACGATCTTGGTGGCCAATTGACCGGGCCAAAACTTGAAGTTATCTGCTCACAGAAGGCTTCTTTCAATAAATCCATTGTTTGATGCGATGTGTGGAGGAAAGTGGCGCCGTCTTGTTGAAACCAAATGTCGCCGAGATCACGAGCTTCAATTTCAGACATCAAATTGTATGTTATCATGGCGTGACAACGGCCGCCATTGACGGTTATGTTCTCACCGGCATCATTTTTGAAGAAATACAAATGGATGATTCCACCGGCCCTCAAACCACATCAAACCTTTGTTTGGAAGAAATGGCAGTTTTTCAATTTCTTTAGATTGCTTTTTGTCCCAAATGCGGCAATTTTTCTAGATTACATATCATGAGACAGAAATGAACCTCATCGCTGAACCCTCATTTGGTTCGAAAATGTCGGATCTTCAGGGACTAGTGACTTCAGTACTTGCACAAGCTATATTTCGTACGCTATCGCAGTAATGAATACTGGGTCTCAAGATGAGTGATGGTGTTGCGAATAGTACGCTCACTAAATCGTTTATGCTGACCATAAGTTGAAGGAAGCGCGAGAAACACATTCTATACAAAACGTGAATTTTCGTATTAAAGTACAGCGATTTGTTAACGTTGTTCAGGCGTATGTCTTTCCATGAGAGAATGCCAAACAATACTGAACGAAAATAACATGACAGCTTGACACGACTCACACGTGATCTGTGTAAAAAGGCTATTGAAAAAGTATTTCTTTTGGGTTCACCCGTTACAATTTGATACTATCACAGCCTTTATAAAAAAACCCGCAGTGTCTTCCTTTTTCTAAATCACTTTTTATGGAGTCGACATGAAACCATCTAGAAATATATGATTGCCAAAGAAGCATAAACTGTAAAAATCTCAGAGCTCACTCTTTAACTCAACCCGTTGTTTGTATATTAATTCATTCAAAGAAACCATTCCAAATAACTTTAACGGGTTTGTCCAAATGGTTCAAACAAAAAAAAAATGCAACTGAAAAAGTTAACAGACATTTTTTTGTAAAACACACACACATTGGCTTAAAGCAATTTTTTTTTTAAAACAAACACACATTGCCTTAAAGCAATTCGCAGATGTCTTTTTGTATGCATGTATGCTTTATGGAGCTTCATAAGTCCAGGAGTTAAAAGCAATGAGGTCAACTAGGTAACAATAAAAACATCAACAGCAAAGCTGCTGCTTCAAAATATGAGCACCACAAAAGAGAAAAAACAACACGAAAGTGTGGCTTAGAAAGCAAGTAGCTTCCTCGTACAGTTGGATGGATGAGCACGTGTGTGTGTGTGTCACGGTGCAGAAAAGGGTGGCTGGCGAGTATATGACAATGATGACCCAATAAATTTACCAACTTTTGCTAAATAACGAAGCAAACATTGGGGCTAAACACACCCTTTAGCTGTTGTACAAACTACTCACCATGAACGAGTGTGTAGTGTGTATGTGTGCGAGTGCTGGAGCAAGTGTAAGAGCCGAGTCATGTACGGTGACGTTGTAATAAACACTTGGCAGCTTACCAAAGTTTACACTCGTTTTTTCTCCGCTGCTCAAACTGTTAGCCAGTGAGTGCTATTGTTGGCCGCTATTGTTATTGTTTTTGTTGTTGTTATTGTTATCATCATTATTTGTTGCTATTAAATTATACTTATTTGTTTGTTGGTGTTGCTTGCAGCCGTGCTTTTGTCTTTAGTCGCACAAACAACTTGTTGGCGAAACTCGCTCGTAGAAACTAAAAAACTATGACATTAACTCAAACCCAGCGGCGGGCATAGCTGACGGATGAAAAAGAGTGTGGGAGTAAGAGAGCGCGCCTGCGGTGGCTTATGTAGATCTGCGGTGTGTTGTTGTGCTTTGGGAAGAGCTTTCACTTGTAGTCTAACATTTATAAGCTTTGTGTGGTTGTATGCAGCTTTTTGCAGGTCCAAACGCTTTTAAATATTTTAATAAAACCATTGAAAATTCCGCACAGCAAATAATATAACAGTACATATCCATAGTTCATTATTTTGTCGGCGCAAATGGCAAACAAGAAACCAAAAAAGAAAAAAAAAATGATGAAAGCTCTTTCACTTTTTGCTAAAGGCTTAGTGTCGTTTTTGCTTGGAAATCACAACTTTTTGTAAAATAAAATATGAGATCATGAACTTCGGCCAACTTCAGTCGGCTGCTTTGGTTTTGTGTTTTCTGTTTTCTCGTTTACTCTTCGCCTTTGCGAAAAGCAGACTCTTAGTGTAGGGCGTGTCGTTAAAAATTAATCAGCACTTTTACCCCATTGCTTGTAATTTTGGTCACTTGTTGTGCAAATCAGGCACTCGCACCAAGCCACCATCGCCGCCTCCATCTCAACCGCATTGCACAAGAAAATCCGCAATTTATTGCTGTGGTGAGGCTGCGCAACGCAAAGTGGGAAATGGGAAGAAGATATATTATATGACAAGCAAACTGCTTAAGAGTCGAAAGATCAATTGCAAAAAAGCATAACGGTAAAGCATAATATAATGAAGCACACTTTACCGTTTTATGGCAAATACCGAAATGACTTTCGGAAACTCAGAGATTATGTACCCACACATCGAGCGATAAGAAGTAACGCAAACCCGTAAGCAAAAATAAGCGGATTTTTTTATTGGAGCACTAAATGGCATATTTTATCTTTTTCAAAAGTTGGCCGCGGCCACGTCTCAGATGGTCCATCCCTTGAATTAAATTTTCCATGACTCTTTCGAGCGCTTTGACTGATAACTGGCGTATGACACGCGTGATGTTTTGATCCCAGTCCTGAATCGAGTAGGGATTGTCCGCATAGACTTTAGAAATTACATAAGCCCACTGGAAGAAGTCTAACGGAGTGATATAACACGATCTTGGTGGCCAATGGACCGGCCCAAAACGTGAAATTATCTGCTCACAGAAGTCTTCTTTCAATAAATCTATTGAACAATGCTATGTGTGGGAAGTGGCGCTGTCTTATTGTAACCAACTGTCGCCGAGATAACAAGCTTCAATTTCAGACATCAAATAGTCGATTATAATGGCGCGATAACGCTCGACATTATCGGTTTTGTTCCCACCAGCATCATTTTTGTGGAAATATGGACCCTTTGATTCCAGCGGCTTACAAACCATTTGACTCGAAAATGTCGGATCTTCTTCGAACTTTTCAAGAGCCCATAGAGCGAAGCGATGTCGCTTGGGAAGCCTTGAGTTTAAGATATCGAGGAACTTTTGAAATCTGATATTTATTGATTATTGTAGTTTTGAGGTTACCACTAACTATTTAAGGGGGTATTCTACTCTAGAAATCAAATTTTTGGCAGTCTTTTGAATTTTATGTAAAAAAAAACCTAAAATATTTTTACCATCCATTTTTGTATGGTGTTTTTATTGATATCTTAAGAATACAGAAAAAAAAATTTACAAAAAAATATTAAAAATTAAAATAATTAGAGGGAAAGGAGGAGAGACAGGTGTAAAAAAATGGTGCATCCTGGTGACATTGATCCTGATTCTCCTGGTGGTCTGAAAAAAAAATCAAAAGAAATTCTTAATCAGTAAGGATGCTGTTATAGTCCGGGAACACGAAAAAATATTTTTTTGAAAAATGGCGACGGCCTGAAAATAAAAATCATTTTTTACGCTTATTTTTTGAAATTCCTGAATTTTTTTAAATTTTAAAAACAAAAATTTTGACACGATGCTGTTAGGAACGATAAAGGATTATATAAAGAAGGTTCACACAAAATTTCAAGTAAATCGGTTGTATAGAACTTGAGATAGTGCCGGTACCGTGTGGAAAAAAGTAGTTTCGAGAAAAACGAGTTTAAAAAAGTGATTCAAACCGAACCGGGCTAGCTACTGCGTCACTGAAGTAACTGTAGCTCTTAAAATAATTTTAATTATTAAAAATCCTTTGGAGGATATGTTCTTAAGGGTCTAAACTTTAAATACATTCTAGAGTAGAATGCCCCCTTAAATATTAGCTCAAATATATTAATTTCTTCCGTGGGTTTTTTATTTGGATAAATTTCGCTTTTTTGGTGAATCAAATTGCAGAAATTAAAAACGATTAAAACTGAATTCATCTTAAGGTTGGTTGGAATTGTTAAGAAATTTTGGAGTCCTCTTGGTTTCTTCACTATTCAAATTAAATATATGGGAGATATGCTTACAACTATTTACACGGTTTTCGATATCTTCATGCGGTTGCCAATAATAAAAATAATAATTCCCGAATAAAATATATTTTTTCCACAAAGAAAGTCAAAAAGGTGTAAATAACACTGTGGAACATTTTTGGAATTATTGTCTGGGGGGTGAGAAATTCCAAGTCAGGGTGATGGTACTAGGTCAGTATAGTATTTAAAACCCTCAAAGGGTTTGGCGTTCGTATGTATCAGTTTTTTTTTTTTTAATTTAAAATTTAAAAGGTCATAAAAAAAACTGACACATACGAACGCCAAACCCTTTGAGGGTTTTACTATACTGACCAAGTACAATCACTCTGACTTGGAATTTCTCACCCCCCAGATTAGCTGTTGTACTGTGTAATCAAAAGGCTGACAACTTTTGCTTGCTGTGCACCAACGAATGATTGGTGTGACTGTGTCTGTGGATATGGTCAGAAAATTGTTGTGGCACAAGAGAGCAAAAATATTGGAATTGGTTGGGAGAATCTCAAAGTTTTTCGAAAAAACTTAAAAGTTTTTTGCTGACTCACATTTCGTGTGGCAACACACAGGGCGAAGTTAAAAAAGTGGGGCGGGTGAGGTTGTTGGAAAGGGGTTAAGAACTGTGAGTGTCGGCGAGTGTGGCACATAAATTTTCACGGCTCAGGTGTAAAAGAGTTATGCTGTGTTTATTATTATGGCGCGGTGTGTACAGCAACCAAAAACCGGTATGTGTGGGTATACGTTGGTGTGGGTGATGTATTATATATTACTTCGCTTGGTTTATATATGGTATTTATGTGCTAAATTCCAAAATTTCTGTGGTAAAATTCACATTGGCGCCGCTCAAAATTTTATCATAACCGAAAAGTTTTCGCTTTCAGCATCTTAAATTCGGCAGACACACACACGCCTACACGGTTGAACTCATACAACTACAACTTAGATAAGTGGCAATTGTTGGAATGTGTGAGACGGTAATAGGCGTCGTGGCTCACTTTTCAGCGTCGGTAGGCAGCATTTCGCCAAGTGCTTTTTGCTTTGCTCGATTAAGTTCATAAACATAAACATAAATTCCGGTGAAATTATGTCTTATTAGCGTTGCTTGCATTGCCGTTATAATTTTCTACACACATACTACAAGCAGCAACTGTCTGTGTGTGTGTATATTCCAGCGAGTCCATAAAGTAGTTTCGTGAAAGCAAAGCTTGATTAATTATTTAGCGAGTAAATTTCGGCCAAACTCACATGCGCAACACACACACACATACACAAGCGCATCTGCAGCTGTGTGCATGTATGTGTTTATATGTTGCATGCTGCAACTCATATTACGGTGATATTTCATTTTTACACTTTGCTACAAAAAGCAATTAAATGCGCTTAGAAGCAATTTCGTGTGGCAATAAAGCCGGCAAAATTATTGTTTAAATTTCCACGAAGAGCAGAGAAAGCGCATGTATGTGTATGTGAACGTCCATCATTTGCATTTGTTACATAATTTTTTTAAAATGCAACTTTAACTACTGCTTTTTGGATAGGCATACTTTTAGGCGCTTTCAAGTCATTAATCTCTCAGCTTGTCTTGTTTACTGTTATTATTGTGTTGTTTTATTGAATTCAGGAGGAAGAATTATTACTCAAAAGTCGCAAGATGTACAATGGGTCCACTAGTCTAAAATATTGCAACGAAAATCCATTTTATTCAATAATACCAGCATCAATGGCGAATAGCACAGAACTAATATGAGGGTAGATGGCAGAGGAAGCTAAATTATATTACTACAATATTTTCGTGTGAAAGAAAACCAAACATTGGCAGCTCGTAATTTTGTATGACATTTAATATGATTAGTAAGAACAGAGAAATGTTTGGAAATTATCGTTAAGAGTGCGTTATTTTAACTTCTATGGCTAATCTCCAAAAAAAGGATCACATTTGGTCTGATTTATACTGTCATTTGTGAAGCCAGATAGAAGTAGCTTTCTTTGGATACCAAATAACGGGTGACCCAAGCAGAAGTACTTTTTCCAATGGTCTCTTTTTGACAGATTACGCGTGAGTCGTGTCAAGCTGTCTTGTTATTTTTATAGAGTATTGTTTGCTATTTCTTCATGGAAAGACTTACACCTGAATAACGTTCAACTTTATTACGACAATTCACGTTCTGCAAAGAATGTATTTCGGATGCTCCGCTCAACTTGGTCAATATCACACATCTTGAGATCCAGCAATCATTATTGGATAACCGATATTTGTAGACCACGTCCAGCACGCAGTGATGTAAATATAGCAACCGTAGCTGAGAAAGTACACGAAGACTGTGGAGAGACGATTCGGCGCCATTTGCAGCTACTCGGACTGTCTTATGAAACGACTCAGTGCAATTTACGTCTAGAATTGAAGTTGCTCGATCTTCCCCAGCGACATTTGGCTTCGCTCTATGCGCTCTTGAAAAGTTCCAAGAAGATCTGACGTTTTCGGGCCAAATTTGTTCAGCGATGAATTTCTGGTTAAATGAATATAAAATGAAGAGATTAAATAGCAGCAATCCAGAAAAAACAATGGTTTAGTGTGGTTTGTGGGCCTGTGGAATCATCGGTCAATGGATTTAGTGAGAAAACACTTCGGTGAGCAGATAATTTCGCGGTTTGAGTCGATTTATTAGACACTAAGATCGTGTGATATCATACCATTAGACTTTTTTCTGTGAGGATATGTAAAGTCTAAATTCTATGCGGACAATCTCGCTTCTAGTCAGGCCTTGGAACATAACATCACGCTTGTCATTCGCCAGTTATCAGTCGAAATGCTCGAACGAGTCGTCGAAAATTGGACTCAATGGATGGACTATTTGAGGCGTAGGCGCGGCAGACCTGTGGAAGAGATAATGTTCAAAAAATAAATGCGAAAGAATGTTGTTTCAAATAATAATAAAAATTCCCCATTGAATTAAGTTTCTATTTTTTTTAAGTGGGGAACGTCGAGATAAGTTTCTTTCTTAAGTTCTTTCTAAGTTATTTTCCCGTCATAGTTGCAGCAGTCCCGGTACTGGGGCCAGCCTTTGCTAACAACCATGCGTAAAGGGGTATTGCAATTCAACTATATTCATGTTATATATTAATAAAGGAGGGCAAAAGTCAACGCAGTTAGATGATTTCAGACCAATTATCACAAAATCTTTCCTTAACAACATAAATCTCCACTTCTCTGGATTTAACAATGAGTAAAATGTTAGTGTATCCAGAAAAGCCTGTGGCAGAGGATGTGACAGTTTCGGTTAGAGGTGAATTCCCGAATACCCTCGCTAACCTTATGCAGACAATATTGAATGATACTTCACGATGGGGCGTATCGTGCGGACTGAACTTGAATGCCAGCAAGACAGAGCTGGTATTGTTCACTAGGAAAAACAATATTTCCAAAAAATGTGCCGCTTTTAATAAATATTATCAAATCAGTAAAAGATAAGGCAACCTACTAGAGATTTATATGGACAGGAAGCTTTTAATTCAAACTAAATTTGGAAGCTAGAATAAAAGAGGCAGCTACAGTCCTTTGAACGTGAAAAAGATTGGTGGAGTTCAAATGGGGGTTAACGACTTGGGTAGCCCTTTGGGTGCACATAGCTACTTTAAGATCGTTTTTGATTTACGGTATATTGGTATGGTGGCCTATGATGGAAAAGAAATACGCTATAAGACGTATGGAAAACATATACGGTGGAGCTCTCAGAACAACGCCCAACCAGGCATTTAACGTAATTTTACAGTTACTACCTACAGACTTGTTTTGCAAGTAAATGGTAGCGAAACCAGCTATAAGACTGAGGAAATCCTGCTTTTTAATCGCATTGCTGGCACATTCTATGATAAGAACTCTAGTAGGAGTACAAACAGGTCGCTGTCTAATAAGCGGGCATGCCGGTATACTAAGAACGCCTTATAACGACTATTGCAGAAGCTTTCCGGAGCTAGAAGAGGAGGAGGCTACCAAATATTTTATATGCGATTGTAAAGCCCTGTACAGGAAAATAATTACAACTTTCGGTCGAGAGTTTTTTGACTCAGATAAAACGTTTCACGCTGATGAAATTCAATTCAGACAGGAACCAATAAAGTTAGGGGACTTTGATTTTGATGGTAACACAATGCGCCCCCCAAAGGAATATTTATGCCGACAGACAGCCACTCTAACTACCAACCTGACGATGACAAATCTGCTCTGAAGACTTAGTTCATGAAATTTTGGGCAGCTGCTGCTAGTTTCAGTTTTCGTAAAGCGAACTTTAAACACTTAAATTCCCAGCGAATGACATACTTTCACAGAATCCCA
Source organism: Bactrocera zonata (assembly GCA_037783105.1). Lineage (NCBI taxonomy): Eukaryota > Metazoa > Arthropoda > Insecta > Diptera > Tephritidae > Bactrocera > Bactrocera zonata. Next base: position 784,459 of record JBAWJQ010004255.1, read on the forward strand.
TATCTTTACTCCACAGACTATGATTATTTTTTTTATCCTTTTTCATTTATTTTTTATCCCCTCAATCAGATTTATATGCACATTTTATTAACGCGAAATTTTATTTGAAAATTTTATGGCACGCCATAAATATTCGCCTTTTGTCAACCGCTCATTAGCACCCAGTAGCAGCGGCTATGTGATTGTATACACGCATTGTAACGGTAAAATTGCAAAGTGAATTGCATTTAAGCGGCGTCGCTGCCGCAGCTCGCAAACGATTTGTTGGCGACGGAGGAAGAGAAATCCATTTGTGCGCCATGTATTGTTGCCACAAGTGGTGTTAGCACATTCCATGTTGCACGCCATTAATGGCAAATGAGTGCGCCGCACTAACACAAGCGCACAACGCACATTAAACATACGCAAACACATATAAAATTCAGCTCGTTTTCATTACAATAAATAGTGCCCTGGGCATGCAGACACACACACTCCTGCATGCATATGTGTGCATGTGTGTGTGAGTGACTATAAACTGGCCTTCATGATGTCTGCTCTCGCCACTGTTGTTGGGCTCCATCGTCATTCTATCAATGCAATTATCACTTAAACGCAATTTCGCAGCTGATAACTTTGTGCGCTGGCAAGGACAAACGAGCGCTCGCGCCTGAATCTGCCTGTTTGTGTGTGTGTGTGTAAAATGCAATAAAATTCCACATTGTCAGTTGACAATAACTAACAACCTGTTAAAATTCCCACAGTGGCTATGCAATAACAACACCACAATTACGCAATTAAATTGTATAAATAAAGAGTTTGACAGTGCATGCGGTATGCGCTTTCCCGTCTGCCGCTCTCCGCTACGTGCGGCCCTCCAAATCTATACCTATCTGTTCCGCTATCTCGCGCACTCAAAGAATATTGCGGTTAACAGGCGATTTAAATGGATTTGAATGGCGGTGACAAGAGAATACTTTACTACAATTACATGTGTGTGTATGCATGTGTAATTACATATAGACATGTGTGTGTGTGTGTAAATATACCCTCATATGTGTATGTTTATTGTTTCGTGGTACTCTGAGTGCTTCGACACAAACTTTTATTTTTGACCCACTTGTTTTTGTTGCTATTATCGATGACATCCATCGACATCATATAACGGTAAATTGCGTTTATTGACTTTACCGACGACAAAGTCAACTTATACTTTAGCACTATGAACTCTGTGACGGATAAACTTAAGCACTAGAGGTCAGCGTTCGAAGGCTAAAGCTATTATCAGATGAAAAAATGAATTTATGACCGAAATAAAGTAAAATAATATAGACATTCGACAAATTTCGCTACTAAAAGGGTTTATCCATTAGTGAATTTCAAAACATCAATTTTTGCATTTGCATATGAAATATATTTACTTGAAAATATTTTTCCGAAAATTTAAATTTTGGTTGGGAAGTCGCTAATCTGTGCAAAACTACAAATTATACTAATTCTTCGATTATTGCTTGTATCAATCCATAGTAATACTATTTTTTTTGGCTTTTGGTTTAAGCTATAACAAAAATGCCTCTTAAAACAAATGAAGAATAAGTTTATTTTTCTGGCTTGCAAGTGGACCCTTAATGGTATAGTCGGTGCAAAGATTTTTGCTTTCATTTATCGAGGACGAGCCTCTCTACTCTGGGCGTTTTTGATACTAATAATGGAACGGTACTAGAGCGTCGCATATCATTAAGCAAAGAATTTCAACTACTTATAATGCATGCCAGTTCCTTCTTCGCCGCAGTTAGCACCCTTTGAGTTCTCAGTAGAGTTGAGTAGAATGTTGATACTGATAAAATCTTCCGCCATAAAAAGCGATGGTATCATAGATTAGGCTTGTTGCATCGGCCTGGTGGAATCATTTAGTTCGGAGACGACGATATCAATATGAGTCCCTCAAAACCAGGAATGGCGGGAAAAAATATTCGGCGCTGAACACACTGGATGTGAAGAATGTCTTCAACGCAGCAAAGTGGACTAACATAATCAAGGCTGTGTATGACATAAGCGCTTCTCAACATTTTATGAAAATTATTATGAGTTATTTTAACCAAGAACTCAAAGGTTCACCTCAATGAGTTCAGAAATGGCTGAGTAAAAGACAGAAGTCTCGCTGATAAGTACTAGAAAAGTGGAGGAAAGTATATCGCTCACCATAGGGAAGTGTGGGAATCATTCTCAGCTCTAACTAAAGTATCTGGAAGTAATAATAGAGGCTAGGCTCAAATTTAAGTATCACCAAGAAAGGTAAAGGCACCAGGTAAAGCGAATAAAATCCTAAACACCATATCAAGAATGATGGCAAAAAAAGGCTATGTAAACTTCAGCCGGCGATTTTTATTCGCAAAGGCAATGAGATCGATTGTGTTATACAGTTGTCCACAAAACAATAGGAGTGCCTCTATGAAAAATTTGTTTAGCTGCATAACTTTTTTAATTCACAAGTAAAGGACGCGAAACAATAACGGTACACATAACGGGATACTAGCATTAAAATACAAAACAAATTTTTATTCTGATGATTGCTGTTCTACTTCTGCTTTGCTAGTTCTCGGAGACACTTGTTATTGCTTTCCACAAAATAATAGGAGTGTTAGATATTTCTTTTTCAAAATAGTCCTTAACATAAAAAATATTCACAAAATTAGAAAAATAAGTATAGTTCCATAATCTAGCAGCAATTTAAATTAGTTATTATTTTATTTAATCATTGGGTTTTTCTCCAGTGGGTAGAGGAAATCATTGTACAGAGGAAAAGCGGAAAACGACAAAAAAATTGAAAAATCTAGGAAAAACTTATAAAGAGATCCAAAAATCGTAAAATGCTCTTCTCAAATGATAGCAAATGCCTTAAATTATATAAACAAAAATTAAACTCGTAGACAAAAGCGCAAAACATCCACTGAAGACGATCGCAATATAGTACTGGCGGTAGCGTTAATTCTTTTGCTTCAGCCAGGAGCATCCATGACGAACTAAATTTGTCAGTTAATACTGAAACTGTTCGTATACATTTGGAGCAGATCAAATTATCTACTAGAAGTCCACGAAAAAGACCCCATTAAAAAAGAAACACAAGGAAGCCCGCATACAATTTTCAAATGAGCATGGCTCCTGACCCGCGTCTATATGGCGAAACATATTGTGGACAGACGAATCCAAAGTTGAGTTATTTGGTAGTATAGAATCTAGGAACTTTGTTCGACGTCCCCCTAATTCAGAATATAATCCCCGGTGTACCATAAAAATCGTTATACTTGACGATGTCAAATCATGGTATGCGGTTGTTTTTCAACATTGTGGTGTTGGTCCAATACACTTAATTGAAGGCATCATGGACCAAAGGGTATATGTCAAAATATTCGATGAGGTAATGGTATGTGGTACCTCACGGAATATGTCATTGATATGGGCATATTAATAGAATAATGACCTTAAACGTACCAGCAAGTGCGCAAAAAAATGGTTTAGGGCCAATGGAGTTAAGGTTATGTGGTAACCTGCTCAGCCTCCTGACCTCAACCCCACTGAAAACCTATGGACAGATATCAACAAGAAAGTAGCTGAAGGCAGCTTTGTAGGGTAGCTTTGTGGCAAGTAGTGAAAGAGGCTTGGAAAAGCCAATAAAACGTTGCCAGGATGTCATAGACTCCATGCCTCGGAGATGTGATGCTGTATTAAAAAAATCGAGGTTATTCATCGAAATATTAATTATTTTAATATTCTGTGAAACTTTGGAAGCAATATATATTAAAATTATAGAACGGCCTCTTATTATATAAAATACTCCTATTTTTTTGTGGAACTAGTTTTTTAGTTTACTTGATATAAACTGCGATATAAATTTTTGTTTATGTTTAATTGAAATAGATGGAATCTGGAAATATTAATAGGTCTTTAGCAAATTACATTATGCAAAAATTTTGAAAAAATAAAACATTTTTGATAATGAAAATTAACAATTCGTTTTCCCCATGTGGTCACTCCTGTTTTTTTGTGGACAACTGTATGCTGATCCAATATGGATACAGGCGCTAGGCATAAAAGGCATAAAATGCCAGACAAATAAGGCTGTCGGAACTAGGATTTATCAGTGTTTTTCGAACTAAATCAATTGACGCTGTTGAAGTGTGTTGCTTATTGACATTCAGGGCGACGAATACGAGCGGGTGTATAAGTTATCATAGCCGTTTATGGGAGCCAAAGAAGAAGGGAGTCAAAACCATAACAATATGGCAGCAGTGGTGGTAGCCCTCACTCAAAGACCGTTGAATCCACAGACTGATAACGGACATCCGTTCGTGGTTCGACAGATGACATGGGAACGCGAATTCCACCTAACCCAAATACTAAGTGGGCATGGGTGCACTAGAAGTTACCTATATAGATTCCAACACGACATTAGTGCGAATTTTCCGACGTCTTCAGAGTGCTTTGAAGACTCTGAGCATATATTTTTTTATTGTCTCGCTTTTTAAGTAAAACTACATTCATTGGTAGTTTTACGGTGGAAAACTTGTCGACACTCATCTGTCAGTTCACTGAGAATTGCAAAGCTGTCAGCGTAGCGGCAGCCTCAGTCATGACAAAACTGAGACATATAGAGCAGATCAGGCCTCCGTCAGTCTATGCCACAGTGAAGACTTAAATATCTTATTACTCCCACCAAGTAATACATGAACAAGTGGTTCCGTGCGAGAATCTGGATGAATCTGGAGAATCTGGAGTTGAGAGTAGGTTGGGTTTAGCAGATTGAAGTTCCACACTTTGACGCTACCTTCTACTTAAAAAAATAAAAAAATATGAATCAATAATGTTTTAGCTGTGAAACCAAACTAGGCATGTAAGGAGCCTGGATGATCATTTCACCAATTATTGTACCAGTAATCCACAGCTTATCACTTATCTTACCACTAGAGATCATTTGATCGCAGGAATGTACACAAGCTTTCTTCATTGAACTTCAGGTTTGGAACCAAATTTTCACCGATTTAATTTTGTTTTTTCGTTTTAACTTTTTAGTGTATATTCGTCAATATGAAAATGTCAAATATGCATGAGCTTATTGAAATGAAAGAGGACTTTTGAATCTAGCGCCCCCTTGTGGCGTCATCTATATGTCGACTGATGCCTTAGAATCTGCTAACTTTATCGATTATCCAGTGAGAATTTCATGACATTTCATTGATTGGAAGTAAAGGTATTGCGTTTAAAGTGTAAGTACGTGTGGTACGAAAATGAGCTTCGAACAAATTCAATTTCGTTTCAATTGATGAAACGAGTTTATGGCGATGATTGCCTATCCCGTAGCAGAGTGCACGAGTGGTTTCAACGTTTTCAAAGTGGTCGTGAGGACATAAATGACGATCAACATGTGGACCAATCAAAATCCGTGATTACAGGAAACTCCATCGAAACTGTGCGTGAATTCATCAAAAATCAGTCAAAATTGTCATCGAAATTCATGGAAATGGAATTGAACATCCCCAAAACATCGATTAATCGCATTTTGATGAACACTTGGGCTTACGAAAGGTGTGTGTATGTGTTGTTCCGCACAAATTGACTGATGATTTTAACATTGCTGTTACATCAGTAAGGAAACAGTCATGTTATGAACTGTCACGTGACAACTATAACTACTAAAGACAAAAAAATATTGTTTAAGGTTCTACTACGAATCCTCCAACCGCTTCGCGTGAAAAATAACTAAACACAAACAAAAGTTATGACAATTTTATATGATTACATTTTGCTTTTACATGCTTTTTGGCGATAATCTCTTTCACTTTATGCCTCATTATTTATTTCAGCGAAAAGCTAAGCTGATTTAAAACTATTCAGCTACAACAACTTTCGTGCTAGAAGCTCACCTTGCGAACCCACACACACGAAGCGTTGACCATTTTTAAGCGAGCGTGCAAAACATTGTGGCGCTTAATGCGCTTCATCCAACTCTTTCCGGCTGCGCCGATTTACCGCTGCTAAATCGTTAAGCGCCTCAACGCAGCCATTTGGTGGTCGCACATCAACAAGCAGACAAGGATATGTCGGCAAATCCCTCTTAATATGCTCGAAGAGGCGAGTGTGTGTGTGTGTGCTTTATCACCTTTTTGCCTTTTTCCCCAAGTGTCGTACACTTGGATAATTCAAAAATGTACTAGGGCGGATAATTGCTACTAAAGTGTGCTTGAACATGGCCAACTGTAGTTTAAGCGCCTTTGTTTGCGCCCCGCACATGCAACACCGGCTAGCTCCGGCACGGAGGAGCTCGGCCAGAGACTATGCAAAAGCCGTAACAATATTATAGTCAACAATGACTAAAAGCACTGAAAGGATTACTTTGCATTCATTAACATTATCGGTGGCCAATGACCAACTACACTTAGCAAAAACAAGCGCACACACACACACACACGCACATACTTACTTCTTTGTATTATATGTGAGCAGAAGGTGGACACTTTCGTGCACTTCTCGGGCCGCATATGAATATTTGAGTAAATTACTTCGGTTAGCCGACACCCACTCGAAGCATATTTAACGCTTGACAGGCGCATGATGAGCCGAGCGGTTGGAGGCGGGTCGAGCATGCATAACACATGCCGTAATAGTGTTATGCTTACGCCAAGAAGAAGAAGAAGAAGAAGTGTGAGGTTAATGTGTATTTGTGTTGTTGTTGGCGAGTCAAGCGCACTCAGCAATGGTTTTGACACTTGTACGGCAATTAGAAAAGTTTTTAATTTTCTCGTGAAACTTTTGCTCGCAGCTGCGTTCCTGCTCGTTACTAACGGTCTTTTGCTCGCACACTTGAAATTTAGTAGTCGCCTAATCTACATTTATTGTGGGAAACTTTATTTTTCAGTGAGAAATCTGAGGTTGTTTTCGTATGCAAAACAGGTGTCTTTGGCCCCGCATTACCCATTGATAGTTGCTTTTAACTAATTTGGATTATTTGTAAGCTTTAATGGACTCAAATGCATTACTTAAGAAGCTTACGAAGGTTGAAAAGAGAGCTCTAAGTTGTTAATGAGCGTTTAGAGTGCGTAAAAATATAAAGTATCTGGCGTAATAAGCCATATTCATTTTATCATTACCTCAAAAACGAGTCGGACCATAGTAGAGGAGTGCCAGATGTGTAAGACATATATTTGATATGTCAGGGTTGATTCCTGATTAGTAGGTCTTTAACCTGATACAGTTTTACAACGAAGATTCGCAAGGGTCACTCTCTTGTGGCAATTCGATTCACTGAGAGACAGTCGGTAAAGATGTTGATGGCTCCACTGTTAATGGCGGTCAGTGCATGTCTGAAGTTTGTTGCGTCCGAAGTCTTGTCGTCGTATTGTTTTATGTCGTCGATGCTCCTTAACTGGGTGCATGCAGGCCTCACTGTGCAGGTGTTCGATGGGAGGTATCAAGAGGCATCCTGTTGGATGGAAAAGTCGAACCCCTGTTTTCGATTTAACAAGTATGCAAATGGTTTAGTGGCCAATACAAATTTGCATATGCGTTTAATTTCGATCCTCGATGGTATGTGCTCCCAGGTGTTGAAGCACTGATAAGCCCTAAGAAAGTATTGAGATGTCTCCATCTTTTCTTCTTTCTTACAACTTCTACAGCTGACGTCCGATAAGATTCCCAAACTTACAACATGTATGCCAATAGGGCAATGGTCTATTTGAACCACTTTACGAGAACAGATGTACGATCCAGCCCAAGCCAAGTTCGCGCACCTAGCTAGTAAGTAGAAGAACACAAGAGCTCCCATTCTACTGATAGCGGGGCAGGCTGTTAGCTCATCAGCTTTAAAGTTACCTTCTATTCCGCTGTGGCCTGGTATCCATACTAGTCTTATTACAAAGTGACTCGATGTCATTGATAAAGAGGTTAGGCATTTCTTCACCAGTCTTGAATGCACAGTTACTGAGTGCAAGGCTAGTATCGCCGCCTTTGCTATGGGAACGGATGGTGACTTCTCTGAGAGAAGCTGAACTCCGGAGCAGTAAGCCCTCCGCTACCTTAATGGCTGTAAACACTGCACAGTCAGGGAGTCTGAAAAGGGAGTTGATAGAGAGCCCCTCACAGTAAATCCCTCCACCAATCTTCCCCAAACTTTGACGCATCCGTAAAGAAGCTTACTACTTCTCTCATCCAGAGATTTTTCTCCAACCAGAACTCCCTCGCCGGTATGTGAGTAGAGAAAAAGTTCGAGTTCGCTTTGGTGACTCCATGATCCAAGCGGTCCGGTATAAAGTCAAAGCGTATAAGGATTACCCAGTGTTCAGACATGCGTTCAGAGAGTACTACAGAACACTATATAATAAATAGAAAGCTCCTTATTATCATTTTGTTTAAAAAAAAAACAACAATATTCTTAAAAGGACAACTGGTTGTTCATAATATCAGCCATTTTCGCCCACAGTGTCATAGGTATTGATAAAAAACTTGTACTTCCTTTTTCTCTAAAGCTACGCAAATGTATGGAGCATATATCCACTGAATTAATTTGACCCCGACAAAATAAGTTTTATTTGAGCCAATACAAGCATGCCAATGCTTTATCTAATTCTCCATAAACTTGTTATAAGCTTCGACCGAGATTCTTCAGTTTCTAAAAAAGTCAAAAGGAGGCAAATCCGTTGAATAGTTGGCTGAGCGATGAGTCTTGTTTTTTGTTTGCCTAATAATCAGTCAAAATTATTCTAAAATGTCTGCGTAAGTTGCGAAAACTCGATTAATTTTCTGACCGAAATTTTGATCGTTTACGACTGTTCACCAGAAGCCTCATGTAGTATACTTTATTGATCGTTTGACTCCGAAGAACGACTTTCCGAGATTTCTGGTAGATTATTCTTTTGATCATATCAGAATCAACTGACTTTAAATATTGATTTGTGAATACTCAATGCATAAACTGTAATTTTGATAAGTTTCATAGGGAACTAGCCGTTGGTCTTCTGTAAGAGCTCTCTGAGGTTTCAAAACAGTTAAAACTAATATTGCATAGTTAGCGATCGATTAGGAAGGTTTTGGGACTTATGTACAATATTATGTTTCACATTCTACAATGGTAAGCTGTGATCTCGAAAATTTGATGTCTGCACCGAAGTTTTTTTCGGACCATAGAACTAAATGTCAGCGTCATTCTATACTGCCTCCTAAGGATATAATTAAGATTTTAATGACAAGTCTCAAAATGGTT